>JARHVA010004334.1:187500-330000 GCA_037957365.1 Torreya grandis | reverse complement strand
ACCATGATGGTTAACTACAAAACCATGATTGTTTAGAAAAAAATTTAAATTAACATAAAAAAATTATTATTAGCTATAAAATGAGAGTTGTGGTTTTGTTATAAACTATAAAAGCTCAAAATTTTGACTATGGACAAAAAATAAATAATTATATACTTTTTGATGAGTTATCTCGATACCAAAATTATTTACTTATAGATTAATATGATAGATTATAAATTGATTTAAGATATATTAAAATTTTACAAGCGATTAAATGCAGTATCAAAATGGATAAAGATCATGATTAATTTGATTATAGAGAGTTGTTTTAAGTTAGATATTTATCGTATGATTTCTTTATAGTCCTAAAGATTTCAAAAAATAAATAGAATTAAAGTCAAAATGACCAGATTGCAAAATTTCTATTAAATCTATGATACCATAACTTTATAGGGCAAGATCATAACTCTAAAGATTTCTTGACTTGAATTTTTGTCAAAGATGGATAAAGGATAAAGGGATTATGTTGGTATTTACCTAAAAATGATTATCTTTCTTCACCTCTCCCCTATTTAAATAGATCACCCAGATATAATAAAAAAGGTATTATAAGTTAACAACAAATATGATTTTAGATCAGAAAAAACTCCTAAGATAAAAACATAAAGACAATGGTTGTTATATGCCAATCTAGATGATAATGGATCCCTAAAAGACATAAAATCATCAAGAATATCCTGTAGATCATAAGACAATAGTGTATTATTAGTGATTTTATCCAAAACTATAATATCACAAATCTTGTTGACAAAACCACTATTCTCAAGGCAAATTTGTGACTTTCAAAGTCATAATTTTGTCTAAAAATTGAAATCTACAAAACGCAAAAACCATTAGTAGTTAGAAAAAATCACTACTATGTATGCAAAATTACAACTCTCTATGTAAAGTTACAATTCATGAGTTGTGGTATTGTGAATGACTTACAAAATAAACCATTAGTAGTTTAGGCAAAATCATAACTTGAACATATAATATCACTATTCAAAGGCAAAATCTCTACTTACAAGTTATGATTTTTTCAAAAGGAAAAAACTTGAAAAATCTAAAACCATTAGCAGTTGAGTAAAATGTTTAGTCATAAATTTTTTAGTCTTAGGACAAAACCATGACTAAAAATTAACTAATACTAGTGCAAGGTTACAAATTCCACCCGTGCATGTAAAAATTCCAAAAATTTGACCTCCAAGCTAGCAAAACACCACAAATAAGTAAAATTTATTAAATTGGAAGCAACCTCTCACTATGGGCACCAAAATATAGATGATTTTTAAGCTATATGGATTAAATCATGTAATTCAATCAACCTAAATAACCAACTACCTAATTAAATTGATAGAGCCATTAAAACCAGATGCAATGGATCAATAAAAATAATTCAAGACAACATTAGAATCCTAAAGCTAAGTGTTGTACACAATGATCAAATGGAATGCAAAATAAAAAAGAGATTGAGATTGGATTGATATATCTTGACTTATATTTGTAACATCATGATGGCATGATAAAGATGTTTGATGAAGGATTTAATGACTAAATTGGTATTGAGAAGTTAGATAACTGCTCATTTGCTAATTGGACATGGATTCCTCACAAGCTTTGTGGATGGAATTTAATGGAGGAAGGGGTTTTTTAAATATAAAATGGAGGGAGAGATCAATGGTGGAGTTTTGAAGTTGGGGAAGGATATCAAGGGTTGAGGATTATCCAAGGAATTTTTAAAATTCCTTAGAAGCCTCTAGATTTAGAGGCTTCTAGAGAGGATGGGTTAGAATATAGACTATTATAAAATCTTCCAATTATATAATCCTCTTAGGGATTAATTAGGATTACGATAGGGTATTATATAGGGATTAAGTGGGTGATTAGGGACTAGGGGTGTAGGAAGCCTCAAAATAGGCTTGACAGGTGGGTGGGTGGGCCATGGGAATTTAAAATTCCCAAATAATAGGTAAATAAGATTAGGATGGGATAATGAGGTTTTAATAAATATTATTTGATTTTTTGGGATAACTAAGGTTAGTGACTAAATAAATATTGAATGGGGACATAAAATAAATGATTAAGAGGGGGATAAATTAGCAAGATAAATTACATTAAGTAGAATTAGTGTAGACTAATATAAATATTAGTGATAATAATGTAGGTGCTAAAATTTAGGTGCATACAAAAAAATAATATTATTAAACTCATTTCTAATTATAATCACTTGAAGGACTCAATAATCAAGTCTTTAGGGATAAAAATAAGTTTTGCTAAAAATATAAAATCAAAAAATCCATCCTTACAATAGTTATCAATGCACAAGAAAATACATTTTTGAAACCAAAAGACATTACTTAGTCAAGACATTACTTCATTATTTCAAAGTTTATATTATTACTAAACTCATATAGAAAATCAATGAGATTGAATATTGATAATGTCAATGGATAATAAAACATATGATCCTCTCAAAGATACATAAACATAGTATTAATAAATTTGTAAACAAATATTAAAGAGTTAAAGTCATAATTTACCTATAACATATTGTAATGTTAAATGAAAGAAGAGTCCATCTTCTAATTCCAACATTGTTGTCTATATGAAATGAACACCCAATAAAAATTTATCAAAATTTAATATCCTTGGTACTTAAAATAATACCATTATATCATTCACAAATACAATTGAATGCACATTCTATAGTCTATATTAGAAATTAGAGATACATAGAACAACAGGACAAACTTTTTAGAGTTTAAAAAATAAATAAACTTATCAATAGCTCCCTACTAAATAATGCATAACCTAGGATTGGGTGTTCCTCACTTGCATATAAAATTGCAATAAACAAATACAATTGACCCAAAATGATAGATTATAGTCTAATATTATTATCTTAGTAATTAGAGAAAATAATTCATCAACTCAGTTAACTAAGGGACAAATAACACCCATTAACACTATTATATTTAACTTTAAATATGTTGTTACAATAAATATGTCATTATAAATTATTTAAGCATGATAAAATACCATTCCATTACTCATAGGTGAGTTTTTATGGTTATTATTGACCATTTTCCCCCAGAGGACAAAATGGATCAATCCCCTATAGTTAAAATCTTGTATAGGGGATTTTTATAATGTTATAGGTTATGTTTCATCTCATTTGATTTCATTTCATATGACATTCTAATTTTTGGTCATGTTCTAGCTTAGTCCGTGTGTCTTTTTGTGTCCTAAGGGTCATTTTCTAATCGTATATGCAACTGGTAGATTTTCATGATTCTATGCACTTCCAATAGCAAGTCTAGAAAAGCCTAGGTTTTCACTTTGGAAATATTTCAAATTTTGGCTAAGTGTTAGATCATTCAGAGTTCTCTCAAAAAAATTGTTCCACTTGATTTGGCTAAATGTTGGTAACTTTTTTGGGAAAATTGTCGAAGGCATGAATCCTATAGACTCATTTATTTTAGGCAAAAGTTCCATAACAATTTTTTTGAAGATATTATTCTTTTAGGATAATTATCCATATCAAAAGCTAAGTGTTAGATTTATTTTGGGAAAATTATCCATATAATTTTCTTGAAGGTATAATTATTCAAGGGAAAATGTTTGAGAAAAATATTGAATGGTATGTTTATTAGGAAAGAATCCCAAATAAAAATCCTGAAGGGTATTTATTTTGGGAAAGTGACCAAGACAAATTTTCATAACGGTCATTGCTTTGACAAAATCTCCTATACAAAAATCCTAAAGGGTAATTTTTTGGTAAAGTTCCCTAAACAAAAAGCCTGAAAGGTCATTTTCTTTTGGGAAAATTATCCAAACAATTTTCTTAAAGGGTCATTATTTAGCAAAGTCTCCTAGACATAAGTTTTTAAGGGTCAAAAATGATGTCTAAATCAAAAGGTCCACAAAAAATCTAAGTATGAATTCTTTCTATAAAATTATCCCATGATAATGTCCCTGAGGACCTCATTTCTCTTAGACATTTTATCCATAAGAAATTTTTTTGAAGACATTAATTCTCTCAAACATTTTGTCTACAAAAAAATTTTCAAGGCAAAGATAAGATAGACTTAATTCTTTTGCTTAATTATCCCAATACAATTTCCCTAAACATTGTATCCAATGAAAAAGAGTTATAAACAAATTCCTTTGGAAAAAGTGGTTGAGACACAAAGCCCAAAACAAATGTCTAGCAAGAGGTATAAAAGAAATAGTCCAATAAATTTGTAATCCAAAAGAGTGACATTCATGCAAGTGTAAAAATAAAGCTTGTCATTCATTCATTGGATATTAAATTTGATGGTCTACATGACATAAAATATGTTTATGTAAACATCAAATGATAGTCATGTGGATGTCAAATTCAATCTTTTAAAAATAACCATTGAATTTCAAATATCCCAATGACAATCATGAAAACATAAAAGTTAAATCTTATAAAATATCCATTAGAATTCAAAAGGAATGATCTGATGGTGTAGATAAATCATGAAAAAATCCAATTATATGAGCTTGAATAGTAAGAGAATGGGCTCAACCAGATCAATGGCTCATGTTCAATCATATATTCAGATCTAATGGCACATAAGAAAGTCAAAAGTTTAAGGAACTTAAAGGCCACCATGTGGTGTAAGTGTGTAAATTAGTAGATTGATAATAGGATCCCAAGATCAATGCATGATTGACAAGTGGCATGAGTATGTTAAAGATGATAGACCATCAATGGATCATGTTTAATTATGAAAATTATGATCAACAACAACTAAGGTTCAAATGAGTCATCAAACTCTGAGTATAAATATGTAGGCAATAGGTGGCCTAAGTACGTGGGTCTTGATAGAGGATCTATGGATTGAATTTTTTCATATTAGGTGGATTAATGGAGAAAGATAAATCAAAATATCAATGATCCATTCCAAATTTTGATAGACAGTCAAATAAAGGTAAGCCCAAGTGAGCTAGGTGAAGGTAAAAATATAAAAAAAATTATGGGGCAAGTTAAAAAAAAGGTATGGATCCAAGTTTGATCATGGTTAAATTCAAACTAGAGCCAACATTTTGAAGGATGCCATCAAGGTAGAGACACAAACTTAACCAGTTTCATCTTCAAGACCAATTGCAAGAGATGGACCCTTCTCCCCACTATTGCATTGTATGATGAACCAGTTAAGAGAAGTTATCACTAGGATAAAGAACTAATGGATTAATCTAATTGTTATAACCTAATTAATGTTATAACTTAGTTTAGAACAACTTGATCCCACCATTACAATCATTAAGAAGATCAATGAGGGAATAATGTAACAACGTAACCACATGAAGTGACCTAGATCAATCAAAAGTTTTAAATGAGAATATTTTTTGGAAGTAGTTATAACTTTAGTTCAATTAGGTTTATGCTCATTTAATTACCCTTTGCTATGCCAAAGTTCCCTTTATCTTGATACCTTTCTTCTATAAATATAGTTCTAGAGCTATTATAAAAGAGGCCATACCATGTATGGTGAATCCCTAATGGAATTATGTTATATTTTACCTTTGAACATTAATACAAGTCTATTTTTTAGTTTTAAATAATTATCTAAGTTTTTAAGGGATGTATGGTGATGAGAAGTGATAATTCTATATCCTTCCCTCCCTTATCCTTTCATGTTTGAGTAATATTTATAGTCTAATAGGTCATATTGAGTGTAGTATAGTGTGTAAATATTTTTCAAGTGTATAATTATCCTTGGAGTGTGTAATCTACCCTCTAGTTCATTTACCTTGTGTTGTTTCTCACATTTCACCTATATATTGAAATACTCATGTTAGAACCCATTAAAGCTCAAATACTAGTCTATATGATTTATTTCATTATGGTATAAATAACATGGTCATGTCGAAGACATTTTTTTTTCTATCACCACTTTTAGAGTAGGTTTAATTTATGCATTATCTAACTCTTTCCCCTATAAGTAAGTATTAGTTTGAGTGATAAATAGTGCATGATATGTTCAGGGAGCTAGCCCTTAAATTTAGAGGCTCATTTATAATATAGGTACACTCATATACCTATATATGTTCCAATGTTTCCCAAATATGGAAGAAACTTAGCAACTTATACTAGGGTGAAATATTTGGTGATGATAGTTTTAGCATGCTTGGTGGGACCTATTGTCTTCAAGACAACTTATCAAGGTGAATGCTAGTCTTAAAAAATACTAGCTATAAATTGGTGTGATACTCATCATTTGGTGACTCCTCAAAGTAAATATAGTTTTAGACCATTATTTTGTTATAAATTTGCCCCCATAATTCATGGTACTCACTAGGTCATCCTCTTTTAGAACATCCAGTCCTATTAATCCACCCATTTAGCCTAAAATCCATCTTGTAATTTAATATCCATAGCCTAATCTACCCTTTTAAGAATGAGTAGATTTTTCTATAGAGGAAGAGGTTGAAGAGGTTGAATATCTTGAACAAGAAGAAGACATGACTAGACCTCATGCTTTCCCTACCTTTAATATTGATAATCCAATTCAACTTCTAGTATATGATGCCATTCCTCCTAATACATTGAAAGGTGTGCCCATATTTAATGGTGAGAGTCATGTCACACCTGGTGAGCACATTAGATATGTTTCTAACTATTATATTTTCAAAAATATTTTTTGAGATAACATTTCCATTAGACTCCTTTCCATGTCCCTTAAATGGAAGGCTCTTGCTTGGTATAAGACTCTAGAAGGTGGATGCATCACAACATGGGATGAGTTGAGAGTGTTGTTAACTTCTAGATTTATAAATTAAAGTGACCATGCTTCTATAATACATCAACACAAGTTGATAAAATGGGGACCCAAATAAATAATTCATGACTTCAATGAAAGGTTTTAGAAGACTTGGCATAGGTTGACTCCTCTTATGATACCACTTACTATTTTTATGTTCCCTACTTACTTGAAAGCCATTAGGACTAAATTTTTAATCATGATTCAATGTATGGGAGGATCCACCCTCCCTAAAGCATATGAATTTTTATCAAAGCTACCAATAATATCATATAATACATAATATTTTCACCTAAGGTGTGTATACCTCCTTTTTATCATGATTATACTAATACTGTAGATGTATCCCAAGTTACTAATGCCAATACCAAAACTAATGTGGATCTTATACAAGTAGAAAATAATGTTAATTTGAAAGCAAATTTCCTAGCCTTAGAGGCTCAAAATATACAAGAAAATATGAAATAGGGTTCCTATTAGAATCCTTACCCCTATCAGCAATAATATGGAATAAGAAGAGGCCAATGGCAGCCTAATCCCAATAGACTTGTTAATGCATACAATCCTAGCTCTACCACCAATGTAAAAGAGATGGTACCAATTCATAACAATTAAGTGTAGTGAGAATATTTGTAGCAAGACAAATTCATGGATTATAATAAGAATGAATAAAAATCTATGGTGGCTCAAAGATTGGTTACTCCCCTCCTATCAAATGAGGATGAGGTAAGGATTCATGTTAATGAGGGTTGTCTAACTCAAGGAGATATATTCACCAATTATTTAGTTGAAGAAACTTGTGTGATAAATCAAGGATCCTAAATTGTAGACAATACAAGGGCCAAGAGGATGGCACTAGGAGGTGGTAGTAGCATGCTCACAGGCTCATACAATCTTCTTGCAAGGCAATAAAACACAACTACATGTGTGACAATTCCAAAGGTTTCTACACCTCCAACACATCAAAATATGGTAAGGTTTTCTCCTATTCCTCAAGTTCCAATTAATTATCTACCTATAAAATCTAAAGAGAAGCTAGGTATATGGATACTTTAAACATCATATATTCTTTGAAGAATACTAAAACATACATATATCTTTGGCATATCCTCCACATGCCTAGTGAAAAAGAACTCCTACAGAAGTAGTTATATGATATCCATGATAATGTCTCACCCTCAAATCAAATTCATGTCCATGTTTGTATTGTGAATTCTCCTAGTACCATTGTTGAATCATCTACAAGGGCTAAGAAACCTTCACCCATTTACCTCACCCTCATTATAGGTGACAAATTAGTACATTATTGCATAGTTGATAGTAGAACTTCTATTTCTATCTTGCCAAATAATTTAGCTAACAAACTAGGCTTAAAATATGAGCCACATAGCAAATGGTTCTTTAAATTATATGGTACACCTACCAATACATTAGGGATAATAAAAGGCTTGAATATTTTCTTTCACAGTTGTCCTATTTTTCCTACCTTGTAAGACATAGTTATGGTTGATCTCCTATCCCACTTTCCAATCTTCCTATCAATGGACTTCATAGCCAAGATAGGTAGTTATCTCTTAGTTGAATGATTTTTATTTTATTTTAGAACAAGATATGGTGCAAATGTGAAAATTAGGACATTGCCCTTTTCAACGTTTCATATTGAACCTTACATTGAGAAAATATCTAATTTGAATTATGTTGTTCATGAACAAAAGGATTCTATTCTAGATGATGGAACTTCCTTCAAGTTTGAGGCAATTGTAGATTTATTTCTTGATGAATATATTACTAATACTTATGAGCAAGATCCATATGATCTCATGAAGGAAATTTATTTATGAGTATATTGTATACATGAAGAAGGAATACTAATACCTGTACTTGCCAAGGAAGAGGGTGAAGATGATGAATTATGGAAGATGTTTTATTTATGGTTTAATAAGTAAAGTTGGTATAGGTTATGGTGTAATTTTGGTTTCTCCATCCAAATAAAATTATTATTATTCATATAAATTTCACTTCATTTTCACCTGTAATGTGGTTGAGTATCAAGGTTTGATTCATGGCCTTCAATAGGCAACGAGAAAATGAATCAAGAACCTAAAAGTGTATGGAAATAATGAATTAGCTATGCATCAAGTGAGGAAAGTGATTTTTACCAAAAAATATTTGATTAATTCATATAGGCATAGGTTATGGGATATGATTGAAGAATTCAATACATTCAATATTGGCTCAATCCCAAGGGAGAAAAATAGTCATACTAATAGACTAGCTACTATAGGAGCTCAATTTGACACTCCAACTACCACAAAAAGGAAAGAAATAAGTCTCATATTAAGATCATTATCAGACCTTATGTACCTAATAATGAAGTGTCTTGAAATTTTTTTGATAATGATGAACACATTACATGCTTCTTGCAAAATGAGGCTAAGTTTTCTTCAATGAATCAAAGGAGGTTCCAAGAACAATTGGGTGATCAGATTGTGAAACTAAGGACCAATAAGATATCTAAGGGTTTGGTGACCTTAAAAATAATCTTCAATAAGAATGATCAGAAGAGGAAGGAGGAGGTGAGTGTGTCTATAAAACATGAAAAATATGAAAGAGTATTGATCTTCAAAGATAAACTCCTCAATCTATGCAAGGTATGTTCTACATTAGAGAAGTAAGAATTCATTGAGTTGTGTAGATAGTTTCATCATATATTTTCTTGGGAATATAAGGACCTCCAAGTATTTGATCCTAGCCTATCACACCATACCATCAATTTGTAACCTAGAATTAAAGCAATTAAACAAAAATAAAGACCCATCAACTCCAAGGTTGAGTAACTCATAAGCATAGAGCTTACCAAACTCTTTAAATCTAAGATAATATTTTCCATCAAGCATTTAATATGGGTAGCTAACCTTGTGCCTATTAGAAACAAAAATGGGGAGATAAGGTTTTGTGTAGAATTTAGAGATCTTAATAGAGTGTCACTCAAAGATCACTATCATCTACCCTTAATGGAGCAGATTCTACAAATGGTTTTAGGTTGTTAACATTTTTCTCTTCTAGATGGATATCTAGGCTATAATCAGATTTTAATCAATCAAGAATCATTTCAAGCCAACCTTCACTACTAAATGGGGGACCTTTGATTATAATAAGATTCCCTTTGGTCTATCCAATGTTGGTTCCACTTTTAATAGAGAAATGGACACGGCCTTCAAAGGTTTGATCAATGAGTTGTTATTGGTTTATCTAGATGATATAACAATATTTTCTAAAGATGATAGTGAACACATGCAACACTTAAGGCAAGTGTTTTAAAGATGTAGGTAGTATGGAATATCTCTTAATCCAAATAAGTGCATCTTTATTATTCATGAAGGTAAGTTCTTAAGACATATTGTTTCCAAATATGGTTTTACTATTGATTTTTTGAGAATACAAGCTATTTTAGGCTTATAATTTCCCTTACATAATAAATGTCTTCAAAATTTCATGGGAAAGATAAAATTTTTAAGGAGGTTCATACCTAGTTCTACATCTTTATTAAAACATATCATAACTATGCTTAGGAAGAACCAGGTTTTTCTTGGACCAAAGAGGGTAAGAGTATTTTTGAAGACATAAAGAAAGTAATTATAGAAGATTCTATCCTTATGAATCTTTATTATACTAAGGACTTCATGTTTTATTCATTTTCTAGCCTAGATACTATCTCAGCCATGTTGATGTAAAATAATGATTAGGGTATGGAGTAGCCAATTACATTCTTCAATCAAGGTTTATAATATTATGAAGTCAAGTACACCTTTGTGGAGAAATAGTTCCGTATTATTTTAAGAAGACTAAATAATTTTAGACATATGGTGTCAAATAACAAGATTCATGTTATGGTCTCTCATTTCATTACCAAGGAGTTTCTTTTGAGCAAAGATCTTAGTGAAAAGAGGGTAGGGTGGATCACTAAGTTAATGGAGTATGATGTTGATATCAAAGAGACAAAATTGGTAATAGGTTAAGGCATTTGTGAACATATAGATTCAGATCTTTGTGAGTCAAAATAAGAAGCTTTAGTCAACCATGAGTGTCCCCAACCAACAAATTCATTACCTCCACAAAGTTAGACACAGGATATGATCAAATTTCTCCAAAATTATGAGTATCTTGATAACATGAATAAATCACAAAAGAGATATTTTAGATTATAATCTATTCTCTTTTGTCTTATGGATGGTGTACTATTTAGGAGGGACATCAATGGTGTGCTATTGAGATGCATTGATAATGACCAGTTTAGAGTGTTACTTGAGAAGTTCCATGATGGGACGTAAGAGGTCATATATCTCCAAGAGCCATAACTACTAATATCATGAGGGTTGGATATTACTACCTAACCTCATTAAGCATTACCATTCTTGGGTGAGAAGGTGTAGACAATGTGATTTCTTTGTAGGAAAGTATAATCTTGCAACTCTTCCTGTGAAACCTATCCAAGTATACCAAATTTTCATGCTATGGGGTCTTGATCTCACTGGCATGATAAATCCCCCATCAAGTGTTACTCACAAATAGACACTCACAAAAACTAACTATTTTACAAGATGGGTTGAGGTAGTATCATTAAAGGAGGGTAGGGAGAGTGTTATCTTAAATTTATATGAGAGCATAATAATAGCATTTATCACTCCTACTATTATTTTAGATAATGGTATTACTTTTTTGGTTGCTAGGATAACTTATTGGGTAAATAGAAATGGTATATTCTTGGGCACTTCATCCAACTATTACCCCCAAGGTAATGGGTTGGCTAAATTTACTAACAAGAACCTGATTAGAATCATTAAGAGAACTTTGGAGCATAACCAAAGAGCTAGTCATAGAAAATTGAAGATAAAATTATGGATTGATAGGATAACTCCCAAAAGGTTAATAGGGAATTATCCTTTTGTGCTTATCTATAAAAGATAAGCCAAGTTGTATATATCTCAAGAGCTTCCTACCTTAGAGTTAGGACATTAACTAGAGTTGATTGAGAACACTCTAGTATAATTGATATTAATAGAATTAATGGAGTTGTAAGAGACTAGAGGTAAATCTCATCAAGCCATGGAACCTCATCATACACTGATGAAGAACTATTTTAATAAGAAGGAAACTCCAAGATCATTTTAAGAAGGTGACATAGTCTCAAAATGGGATGAAGATAGAGAAAAAATAGGGAGACATACTAAATTTGATGCCCTATGGAGTGGATTATATATCATCACCAAGTGAAAGCAAAGTAACTCTTTTCAGTTAGCAAGGATGAATGGATACGAACTTACTATCCTTATCAATGGGATACATTTAAAACTTTAATATTGAGAGTTGAAGGTCTATCTTGTAAATATTAGGTTAGGTTTATGTTTCCTTTCCTGATCTATTGTGTCCCAATAAGTGCTTTTGAATCATATGTGTATTTATGTATTGTGTGTTATTCCTATTATTTTGTATTATTTGGTGTGTTACAAAGGTAGTTTATATGTCCAGCTTGTATACTTGTGACTCCATATCCTAATAGACTATATTAGGTAATTGGTCATGGCATATAAAGCATGTCACACTTGGGAAATCACCAAAGATGATGATCATTTTTCCCCATAGGCCAAAATGGATCAACCCCCTATAGTCAAAATCTTGTATAGGGGAATTTTATAATGTTATAGGGTAGGTTGTAGCTCATTTTGTGTCATTTCATATGACATTATAATTTTTGGTCATGGTTTAGCTTAGTACATGTGTCTTTTGGTGGATTATGGGTCATTTTTTAATGAGATATGCAAGTGGTATATTTTCATGGTGTAAAAAAATTATAAAATCAAGTCCAAAAAATCCTATATTCACGCTTGGGATATATTTTAACTTTTAGCTAAGTGTTAGAGCATTTAGAGTTCTCTCAAATAAATTATTCCACTTTATTTGGCTAAGTTTTGGGGACCATTTCAGGAAAATTTTCCAAGGCAAGGTTCTCATATACTCATTTCTTTTAGGAAGAAGTTCCACAACATATTTCTTGAAGATCTAATTCTTTGAGGAAAATTGTCTGTATTGAAAGCTAAGTGTCAGATATTTGTTGGGAAAATTATCTACACAATATTTCTAAAGGCATAATTCTTTTGGGGAAAATGTTTGAAAAAAATCCCAAAGGGTATGTTTCTCAGGAAAGTGTCCCAAAAAAATATTGAATGGTGTTTCTTTTAGGGAAGTGACCAAGACAAAAATTTTGAAGGGATATTGCTTTGACAAAATATGTTGTATAAAAATCTCAAAGGGTATTTTTCTTGGGAAAGTGCTCTAAATGAAAATCCAAAAAGGTCATTTTATTTTGGGAAAATTGTGCAAACAATTTTACCAAAGGGTCATTCTTTAACAAAGTGCCTTAGACATAAGTTTTAAAGGATCATAAATGCCATCCTAATCAAAAGGTCTATGAAAAAAACTAAGTATGAATTGCTTTGGAAAAATTATCCTAAAAAAATTTCCATAAAGACCTTATTTCTCTCAAACATTTTTTCTACAAGCAAAAATCCCAAAGACATGAATTATTTTGGACATTTTGTCTGCAATAAATTGTTTAAGGTAAATACTAGGCAGACTTAATTCTTTCAAGCAATTATCACATGACAATTTTCTCAGACATTTTACCCAATGTAAATTAGTTGTAAATAAATTCCTTTAGAGAAGTGGCTTAGACATAAAGCCTACAACAAATGTCTATCAAGAGATCTAAAAGAAATAACCTTAGAAATTTGTAATCTAGCAGAATGACATTTGTGCAAGTGTCAAAATAAAGCTTACTATTCATCCATTGGAGATTAAATTTGATGGTTTATGGAATGTCAAATATGTTTCTACAAATGATAAATGATAATCATGTAGATGTTAAACTCAGGCTCTGATTAATAACTATTGAGGTTCAAATATGTCAATGATGGTTATGAAAATGTCAAAGTAAGTCCCAAAAAATAGTCATTAGAATTTAAAAGGTAAGATCTGATGGTGCAGATCAATCAAGCATAAATGTAATAGTGAAAACATGATTAGAAGTAAAATTGGCCTAGGTAGATCAATGGATCATGTTCAACCATATATTTAGATCTAATGACATGTCAGTAAGTCAAAAGGTTAAGGAGCTCAAAGGCCACAAAATGGCTTAAGAGCATAAAATAGAAGATTGATAATAGGATTTCAAGATCAACATGTGATTAAAAAGTGGCATGATCATGTACATGTTGATAGAGGATTGATGTAGCACATTTAATCATGAAAATAAAGATCAATAGTGAGGGTTAAAGAGGTCATCAAACCCTGAGTATAAATGCATAGGTGATAAGTGGTACAAGTGCATGGGTCCTAGTAGAGGGTCTATAGATTGTGTTGATTTTCATCAAGTAGATCAATGGAGTGAGATGAACAAAAATATCAATTATATAAGTTAGTTTTTAATGGCCAATCAAATGAAGGAAATCTTCAGTGACTTAGGAGAAGGTTGACAAAGTAAATTTTTGATGGGGAAAGGTAAATAAAAGGTATGGAGCTGAGTTTAAGAATGGTTCAATTTAGGCTAGAGCCAATGTTTTGAAGGATGCCACTAATGTAGACATGAAAAATTTAATAGTTTCATATTTGAGGCCAACTAAATGAAAATTACCCTTGTCCCCACTATTTCACACCATAGTGAACTAGTGAAAAACAATTAGCACTAAGATAAAACCCTAATAGATTGATTTGATTATTCTAGCCACATTGATGCTAGAAATTAGCTTAGAACAAATTTATCCTAGTTTTTCAACTATTAGGCAAGATCAAGGAGGGAATAATGTAACTGAAACCACATGAAATGATCTAGATCAATCAAAAGGTTTGAATGACAATATTTTATGGAGTCAGTTACAACTATGGTTCAAATGGGATTGTGATCATTTGATTCCCCTTTTTAGTGCCAAATCTCCCTTTCTCTTAGTTCCTTTATTATATAAATATAGCTCTTGTTCTATTATAATATATTCCACATCATGTATGGTGAACCCCTATTGGATTAAAATTATATTTTGCCTTTGAATATTAATATAAGTTTGTTTCTAAGTTTTGAACAACTATCTAAGTCTATAAGTGATGTATGGTAATGAAAAGTGATAACTCTATCCTTCCCTCCCTTATCCTTTCATGTTTGAGCAAGAGTTCCTAGTCTAATAGGTGATATAGAGTGTAGTCTAGTGTCCAATTTTTTTTCAAGTGACAAATTATCCTTAGAGTGTATAATTTGTCCTTTGGTTCATTTACCTTGTGGTGCTACTCACATCTTGCCTCTATATTAAAATACTCATGTTGGAACCCATTAAAGCTTAGAGACTAGTCTATATGCTTTGTTTCATCATTGTAGAAATATGATGGTCATGTGGAATAAATTTTTTGGTGTATCAGATCTTATAGAGTAGGTTCAATTTATGAAATCTTTAAATATTTTCCCCATAAATAAGAAATAGTTTAAGTGATAAATAGTGCATGATATATTCAAGCAGTTAGTCCTTAAATCTAGAGGATAATTTACAATATAGGTACACCCACATATGTGAAAATGTTTCCATGTTTTCCAAATCCAAAAATAAGCTTTAACAACTTCTTCTTGGGTTCAAGATTTGGTGATGGCAGTTACAAATCATTATAACTCTTAAAAGCAAACTATATATATGTAGTATCCCAATAAGGATATACCATAAAACCAATGTATTTAACAATATTAAAATGATTATTTTACACTATGCCACTCAAATCATAATACATGGATTTAAAAATATTTATATTCATTCCATAAAATAAATAAATATTTACACAGAACATACTAAGTGCAATTAAATTATTTCCTACATATGCACGCGCATACACAGACACACATACTAGTTTTAATAGAATGTAATCTATCTATTTAAAGTGGTTTATAGTCTCATTGGCACCAACCCATTATAATATAATAAGTAGTGAGTATAAAATGATTACATAATATAATAAGCAAGAATAGGATTGAAAGTGATGAAGATGGTAACATATCCATCACTACAAGAATCATAACTAGATTCAATACATGCCAAACATTCAATTTTAAACTCCCTTATGCAATAAATAAAAATTTAGCAGAGTAAAATGATCCCAACCATCTATGGCCCTCACCACGCAAACCATCATCCATGAGATTGCAAGATCCATTAAAATATAACCCAAATGAAATAAAGGCATATAAGACAATAAATATGAGAGAGAACATCATTCAAACAAGGGATATTTCCATACATATAAACACATCATAAAAATATAAACTGCAATAATACAACATAGTTAAGATATTGACAAGAATTAGGCATACTACAAAATAAACACCATCTATGGGTTTAATCATTAATTCATTCATATATAACACCATCTAATGGATGATATAAAAATATATAATGTAAATACCTTTTAGGGTTCCTCATCTAAATCAAAAACCACAAAAATAATCATTATATAAAACCCAAATCTTATTTCCACTATTAATTCAATAAAGAATACAATACATATAAATGAAGGTATTATTAATAGAATAAAAAGTTTGAATGGGGTTTAATTAAAACCTTAGAGTTTTCCATAATTCTCATTATAAGTTATCTAATAAATAACTTTTATTTTGAGATTATAATTACAATTTTTTTATAATGGAAAGTAAAAGACAATGAGGAACAAAAATTAAAAAAATTGCAACTTACTTCTTTAACACTCACATGATGACAAATTATATATTTAGCCCTTTGGATAGTTCCCTCCTATCTTCTAATATATATTTTTTAAATCCTCCAAACCAATGTAAAACAACTAAAAGATTATTTTTCAAAAACCCACATAGAAATAATAATGGATACACCATTTTGGGCAATAAAAATGTCATGTTCCCTTATGCCATAGTAGTAAACCTATGCAACAAGTAGCCACAACTCCCACCTTATCCATTTGTTTTTTTATATTATAATATTTTATTTATATTTCCATTATGCCAAATTCATTGCCTCATGGGTTCCCAAGAATCAACATTTTCCAACAAAAACTATTTAATCATTTCACACAATAATTAAAAAAAAAATCACCTTTTTGAACTAAAGATTGGAAATTATCTTTAATATTTTACCTAATTTATAATAATAACCATAACACCCAAGTAATATAGTCCTTAATAAGTATAACAAGTCTCCACCATCCAAGCATGAGCTAAGGATCTAAAACAACAAGTAAAATTAAAGTAAAGCTAATGATAGTCGCTTAAATAATTATAAAATACATGCATTTCAAGGATGGAATAATTATAACATCATAGAAAGGGGATAGTGGAATATAAAAATTTATCTTTTAACACTCACCCTTATATACTTTCATATCATTTTTATGATGGTTTATGAAACTATTCCATTCTCAAGTTGCTCAATATTTTAATACCAATAATCATGAAAATGAAATCAAAAACATTAATACTAAAATAATAACAATAATAATAATAATAATAATAATAATAATAACCACTTAATTATAAGCTAAATATAAATAGAATAAACTATAAAATATCAAAATGAAATAGAGTTATGGATCAAAATATCCCTAAATAAATTATAAATCGGAAGAGCATGCTTTAATAATTTTCTATAAGTAATTTATATAAATTTTGTAGGGTGGGATATGGCATCAACTCCCCCTAAAATAGGCATGATATTGGGTCCTATATAAAAATTTTAGGATAGTGTCTCTTGAAATAAATTTCATCTTATTAGATATCACTTTTCTCACTCGATTGGTCCCTTAAACTAGTTATTTCTGAATGTCGCAATTTCCTATTTTAAGACTATGATGGTCTAAGATCATTACTAGATCTAGTTGGATCATCTCCTCTTCCACCACTTAGATATTATTCCAATAAATAAATCATATGGATATTTTATTAAAAATTCACCATAGCACACATCATAAATTTTAGAAAGGGAAGGTAGAAGACCTAGGCACTATGAAACATGGCTAATATTTTCCACACTCTTGAATGGACATACAAATCATGGGTGTATTTTGGATAATGTTATAAAATTTATGGAACTTGTATGAAGTATAACTATAAAAATAAATTTTTCCATAACCTCTAATTCTCTTGGAGACCTTTTTATATTAGCATAATGATTATGCTTATTAGAGGCAACCTCAAGCCTTTAACTTAAAATAACCATTTGGATATAATATTCATTTCAAATTTAAGGACCTACCAAAAACCTATTATATATTCCATCCCATCCAAGTGGATTATGAATTTTATAGCAATGAATAGATTTAAAATGAGACATTTTTATCACCAAGTGATAATTAATGTTATAGGCAATATACACCAAGTGGAAATAATCTTTTTGCTTATATTGTTCATCCATAACATACATTATTCACATGTCCTCAAATATTGGTTTATGGTTTGTGTTTGGCCATTCAATTTTTAATGATAAAAAGAGATGAAATTAATATTTATCTCAAAATCAATGGTTGAGGTCTATCAAAACTTTGAAGTAAATAATTTGTCTCTATCATAGATAATATCTTCCTGAACACAATGAAGGCAAATAATTTCCTTCATAAAATTTAAGAAAAAGTGTGGGCATCATGTGCCATATTTCCTATAATTAAATACACATCCATAATAAATTTATCAATACGAACAAAAATTTTCCTTGAGACTTAGGTAGTCCTTAAATAAATTCTATTGAAATTGCATCCCATTTATTCTTCTCTAATGACTGTGGATAAAAAAAATCCTAGATGGTAGTGCTCAACTTTGACATATTTAAATTCTAAGTGTTTTTCCATAAAATTAGCCAAAAAATTCTTAATAATAAGACAAAAATAGAACTTCTTATGTTCATGTGTCATTGTAGTAACACTTGGGGGAGAAAAATGAAGTAAACTACTAACTTATTGTATAAGTTACTGCATTAAATTTAAAGAGTTGGGGTAAAATAATTTTTTGATACATCATAATTGCATCCAAGTCTAATGATTATTTAAAATAAATAATTAAAAATTTCTTCCTTGGCTAACTTTGCACAAATTTATTTACAATGACCATATTTTGGTTGTATTTATAGAATTAAAGTTCTAAAGTTTGACCTTAAAACATAAAGTGAAGCTTAGTAGGACATTATAATAAGGGCATCAACAACCCTATTTTATTTTCACATAGAAGAATAAATATCTATATCAAATTTAATACTTAACTCTAATCATATACAATTCCCTTCTTTAGTTCACCTTGATAAAATAAGTGTATAAGGTTATGTTTATTATATTTCACCTTAAAATTTTTCCAAAGAAATGAATGATTTTATTAATTGATTGCATGAAAAATAGATTCCAATTCAAAATCATGGTTGGGATAATTTTAATTCAACAAATTTTACACCTTATATAGAAATAACCCAAATATTAACAAAGCATGCATCTGATCAAATTTTAAATTTCCCATTAAGATATATAATGACAAGAAATTGATCATAATTTAATTGTTATTTGAAATTTTGGAAGGATTCCTTACATAAAGGAATCCAGGAAAACTTCTTTCCTATTTAGTAATTCTAGAAAA
The DNA here is from genome assembly GCA_037957365.1 of Torreya grandis. Classification (NCBI taxonomy): domain Eukaryota; kingdom Viridiplantae; phylum Streptophyta; class Pinopsida; order Cupressales; family Taxaceae; genus Torreya; species Torreya grandis. The sequence continues at coordinate 310,512 of JARHVA010004334.1, read as the reverse complement.
TAAATAAAAAAACAAGTATTTTATTATTATTATTATATATATATATATATATATATATATATATATATATATATATATATATATATATATATATATATATATATAAACCCATGAAAATTATCACTTAATATAATTTTATTGGATTAGGCCACTCCTTAATGGATTTTATCTTAGTAGGATCAACAAAAATCCATTCATTAGAGATTATGTTCCCTAAATAATGAATTTTACATTGGTAAAAGTAACACCTAGATAGTTTACCATACATTATATGTTGCCTTAGCCTATATAAGACTAAGTTTAAATTATACTCATTCTCAAATTAAATAGTATAGTAAATAAGAATACAATCCAAGAAATATGCCATAGAGTGATACTATAAATAATTAAACACATTATTTATTAAGTTCATAAATGTAGTGGGTCAATTATTCAATCGAAATGGCATGATGGTAAACTCATAATGACCATACCTTATTATAAATTTTTTTTGATACACATTCAAATTTGATGTATATTTCATAATACCTCAATTAAATATAAACTTTATTAGATATAAAAAGAACCTTCATTGTATCAAAGAGATCAATAATCCTATGAATAGAGTACTTATTATTAATGATGAATTTATTTAACATTATATAATCAATGCAAAGTATCAAAGTTTTTTCATTTTATAAATATAATGGAAGTTCCCCAAGTTAATACACTTGGTCATATCAGTTTTTTTCTTCATTATTTCTTGAAATTGAATTTTTAGTTCCCATAAGTCTTTGAATTTAATCTAATATGGTGCCTTATATGCAGGTGTAGATCCTGGTATAAAATCTAGAGAAAAGAAAAATTCTCTTTTAAGTGGAAAATTGAAGTTGGTACTCTTTAGGATTGAATTCTATAATTATCTGAAGACTAGGTATCCTATTATAATAGTTTATTTCCTTAGAGAGTTCATTTTTATAGTGTACATTTTGTAGCCTTTATAAACTACCTTTTATAGATGTAAGGCATAGATAATAAATTTTGATTTAAATATTACCTTAGTCTTATACACTTGGAAAATACCTATCTAGTTTTACTTTTATATTCTAGACCTCCCCTCTACCAAAAAGCTCATGTTTGGTAGCTCTTTGGATCAAATTACTTATCTCTTGGTGTGATCCTTGTTATTTTGATGAACACATCATTTTATTCTATAAATATTGCTCTAAAAATGATGTTTATTTTTTACTTCAATTTTTAGACATGTACTTACTTTCCATCTCCACAAACACTTACATCCTAGATGTAAACATGAATCAATGCTACTAAACATTATCCTACAAAGTTCTCAATTCCCAAATTCATCTAATTGTAAAAATAAATGTATTGAAAAGGTTGGAATAAATGGTTAAATGTGATATATTTATAAAATCAATTGGTATATACAATACCAATACTCACTCATTCCTCACCTATCAATCATAGACAACTCATAAGGAAATATACCAAAAATTACTCAAGCAAGCATTAAAGTGAAAAAATATACCCTATTTTTCCCTATTTTTATATCAAACATAACATCAATATTTATATAGCTCTATATCTTTAAAAATAAGAACTAATGATACATATTATCCAAGTTACAATTTATGTCATTGTATGTCTTTCCTTATCACACATTTCACCCTTGTACACACAAAAGACAACATAGGGGATAAGTAAATAAGTTTGAGTCCCTCTTAAGAGTAGTGTCTATGTAGGTAACACCAATTGATAAAGCGGTATTGGGGTTAGTTAAACACTACGAGCCCACTAATACATTTTTCCCACAATTACTCTAAGGGTTAAAATATAGGATTTGATCATTTTAATAAGAGACATAAGCTATGTACACTATCCAAATACATCATAATATAGGCCAAAAAAAACCCAAAATGATCTAGATATTTTTATCTAGATCCAACAAATATTATATATAGGATACCTCTAACATATTTATACACCTTGATCGATGCAAATTTCCATACTAGATGTAAGAATCCAATGACATAAAAAGGATATTTATAGAAACTAATAATTGATTCATGATTACCATATAGTCTACTTCTATCATATTCCTATTTAGACCTACATGGGCATAGTAAACTAAGTATCATTGTTTCAAATTTATTTCGATATCAATCAAGATATATACTTTACTATTTTTAGTAATCTTAGTTGTATAAAAAAAGAATATTTTTGTCTAATTTTAATATTAATTGGCCTATTATAGATGCATTTTATCACATTTTTCCCTAAAATTATTCATCTTATTAACCCTAAATAACCCACATATTTTAAATTTAGGATTAAAAATTTGGTGAACCTAATATTTGTGCCTTTCTATGGAAATCCTAGATTGACCTAGGGTATTAAGCCTACTAAGGTTTTTCCTTATTATTTTATTCTAGATCTATTTTATTATCTACACTCCATATAGATTTAGCCTTAGACTAGATGATGTTTCCATTGAACACTATGAACTTACTCATATGAGACTTATGATTGATCAAAAAAATAAAGTATCAAATCCTATGCTTAATTAAAGTGACAATGATGAAACTATAAAATATACTAAAGTGGTTGTCATATATGATGATTATGATAATGAAAATAATGATTGTAATGCAAATAATGAACATGAAAAAATAAAACAAGATTAATTGTAATCTATTGCTCTACTTTGAACGCATATCCATTAAAACCCTAAAGATCTTGATGAGATCCTAAAACCCATTTTTGAAATTAAATAAGCAAGAAACATAGATGAACAATTAGGTGCATCTATCTTTCATGTTATTAGAGTTATAGAACATAAACATATTCTTTTTTTGATCCCCTTGAGTAGATCATCAATTCATACATCTAATAGGGTCATATGGTATGTATTTACACCATTATTCATAAAAAAATACTATGATTCATCAAAAAAATTACTATTATTCCTACATCCTCCATGGGAAACATTGGTAATTCAAGCTAATTATTGGTTTTAATTCCTATATTAAACCATGGGTACACCTTCTTTAGTGGCTTCTCAAACTTCTAATCATATAAATGAAAATTTCCAAGATCTTTTATAAATAATAAAGCTTTTACAATCTAAGATTAATAATATTGAGAAAATGTATTTGAATTTTCCTTATGTTGTTGACTCACAAGAGGTGTTATACAACCCACTTGTACCTAAGATATATTAACACCCCTTCCCAACTAGTTTTCTTGCACCTAAGTTCACATTTTATGATGGTAAGGGTGATTTTGAATAATGTTTCTAATCTTTTTATGTGGAATGCCTTATTTATACCTCCAATGATAAACTTTTTACTAAGATATTTCCAAGGATCCTTAAGGACTATATAATAAGGTGGTCCTATGATTTACCAATATGATTATCAAAAGCATTAAAATGTATTTTAGGTCTATTTTTGGCATAATTATCTATCAACATTATTGAAGAGATATCTGATTCCCAAATTCTAAATATCAAACAAGGAACCAATGACCCTATAAATGAATATGACTTGAGGTATAAGATGATGTTGGCCAAAATAAAAAATCAAATTTTAGATAAATATTTTCAATACACATTCAATAAAAGTTTGTTTACTCCATTACATAGGTCAATTATTTTAAAAAATTGTAAATATTATGCTGACTTATGACATATTATTAAATATCATGAAATAAACTATTTCATTCAACAAGATTAAGTATGTATAGAACATATTGGATATATCCCATTAAGAAATTCATATAAAATCAAGTAAAAAGGTAAAACCTAGGGAATCTAGAAAGGAAACTACTATAGTTTTCAGTGAAGTACAATAATAACCTAATCATCTTATCTTATCCAATGCACTAAGGAGATAGTTTACATAATGCCCTGAGTCATAAGCTTCACTACTTAAGAAGATTTTAGATTTTCATATTATATATCTCCCTCCTCCCATATAGGTTGATATGAGTATACCTCTACCTCATGGATATGATTGTAATGATTATTTTTTATATTACTAGGGGTTTGGTCATTGTGCTCACCAATGTTTTAACTTAAATAATAAGATCTATGAAATTATTAATTGTTAAAAACTTAGATTAGATCATCCTTCAAACTATTTAGGGTCAAAAATTGGTGATCATCATTTGAAAAACATGTTTAATGATCCATTATAAGATTATTATTAGAATAATATGGAAGTAAAAATGGCATATAATGAACATCCTCATCCACCAAATTATGGTAAAAAATTAGATGGTATTATTTATAATTATACATGACATATATCTCATATGATTAAGATACACTTTACTACTTTTGATGACAATGATATTTTGGATGATGAATTAGAACTTCATTCATTATTTATTAAACCATGTCTTTTTTAATAGTGTATTCACAATGTTATGATCGATAAAGGTGTTAGAGATAACATTTACACCATGAAATTATTTGTGCATTTTAGATATACATATGGTAATTTTTACCCTTAAACTAAAAAGGTCAAAGCATTTGATGGGAATTCAAAATATGTTCTTATATATATTGACATAACTTTATAGGTTGTTCCAACACATGTAGTCACTGCTTTCTCAATTATACTATGCACATGTTTCTTTGATATGTTATTCATAGGACCTTGGATAAATAAACTTAGTAAAATACCTTCCATAATGCATGTGTGTATTAAATGCATTCATAACAATATGGTAGTCACATCTCCTATAATTCCATATAGATATTCAATTTAAGAAGAGAAGTTTATTCCAATATGACTAATTATCAAACTTATTAAGGTTAACCCCCTTGTTAGTCATAAATTGAATAATGGTCTATTGGGATAGATAGGGTTAATAATATAGAAATAAATAAGCACAAGGGTGATAAACAAATATATAGTAGGCCAATAAATTTCAAAACTCATATACAGGTATAGTAAATCTATTAGACTAAGATATGTTAAAAATGGAAAGTATATATAAGATAGATATGGTAATGAAAACTAAAAAAATATAATTATCTAATTTTTATGATAATAGATATATGGATCTAGAATATGTATGAAACAAACTAGAAAAGTATTCTAGAATAGTCACCAAATTCTAGATTACGTACCTATGTAACTTTGGAGACTTGTGTTATCCTAGGATTGTTTTATCGATGCTAGCATTTGGGTCAAACGTAGTTATCCTATATGGAATAAGTATTAAAATAGGATGTAACCACTCATATACTTCTAGGTTTTTTCTCACCTTCACTCTAAAGCATTTAGATATGGTTAATGGACTATCAGTCCTTCTCAAATGGTCAAAACCCTAATTATTCATCCTCATAGTGGCTATGGAAAATAATTAGTTAGTGGTAACACGGTGTGTATATATCAAAGACACCCCTATATAAATGAGTGTTACATCACCAATAATCTTAAGAGGGCCTCAAACTTAGGTAGTTCTCCCCTAACTGTTGGATTATGTGTGAATCAGGAAATATGTGATAAGTAATTACAATAATGACCTAATTTGTAACTTGGTAAATATTGATCTTCAGATACTTATGTAGTACTTTAGACTTATATATGTGTTATCTCTATGATTGATATGGAAATAGAATAAAATAAAGAAGTTTTTCTCACTTGATTGAATGCTTTTGGTAAGTTATCTAGTGAGTATTAGTGTAGGTTTTTATTTTTCCCTATTCATTAATTAGGGAAATTGTATTTTTGTGCATACATGGAGTTTTCCTACATTTGTGGGATAGGATAGCTTATGTGGAGGTGTGTGTCATAGATGTGTCATAGGTGTCATAAGAATGTCATAAGTAACTCCCTTGATGGAAGTTACTTCTCTATTCTTAGCACCTTATCACCACCTTTCATGGAGGAGTTATAGTCTATTCTTGGGGTGCCTTGACCACCTTTTTTTGAGGTGTTACTTACGTGCTCTCCTATATGTATTCTTCACTTTGGCCATCTCATGTTAATCAGAATTTAGTTTTCTCCATTTTGTCTTGTGCAATTTATCTTCTTATGTAATTTCAAATTACTTTAACATCTATGTGGTTGCACTTGCTTCATCTCATGTGATCACATCTCCATTGCATTCACATTATCTAGATTCTGGAAACAACTCCACCATGGTATCAGAGCCACTCTAGTAATCGTGTGTCTGGTTATTTTATTAGTTTATTCTAACATTCTTACTTTGCTTCTTTAGTAGTTTTTTTAAAAACTCTGATATGGTATCAGAGCTTTGGTAGAGTTTTTTAAGAAAAATCATTGCATTTGAAACCTTTGGTAGAGTTTATTAAAAAATCATGCAAATCCATATAGAAACTTGTTTTAAAAAAATTTGCTTCTGAGTTAGAATTTGCAAAGACATCTTGTCTAAATCTATTGTAGCTTTAGCAAAGGCAGTAGAATTCCTTTTCTCTTGGTCATTCTACAGGAAAAGATAGATCTCTACAACAAGTTTCTATTCTTGGGAACCATTTTTATATGGAGCAATAGAGGGAGGATCAGCACTCAGCAACAGTCTAGGTGCAACCATGCCAAGCTTCTACATAGCCACGCCAACTTTCTGCAATGCCATGCCAATTTTGCAACTCCACGTGCTCAACCTACAAACCCACACACTTTCTAATAATAGTCAACATTGTGCCTCAGGCAGTCCTTCCAGCTAAATTGTTTCTTTTTGCAAGGTGCCATTAGGCCATATAGCATCTAGTAGGTCTACAAATTTTACTTTTGTCTTTTTTGCAAGCAAAATTTGGACTGTGCTTTTTTGGTGCCCCTTCCTTGCTTGGCATCCCATCTGGGCCCTTGGACACTTGGAATCCGTCAAATTGTCCTTTGCCTTATTTTTTTAGTTAAAAATTGACTTGTATAAAAAAAATTAATCAATATGACTAAATATTAAGTTTTTTAGATAGTTTGATAATTTGGGGGTTTTCATTTAAAACTTTTATCTCCACTTGTCGAAGATGAAGGGTGAGGCCTAGCTTGGTGCTAGGCCAATTCCCCCTCACACAAACCTCATTCTATTCCAAATCAAATGAGTGGTTGGAAGGCCACTTTCTCTCTCATAACAGGGATTTTTTAATGTTTTAGTGCTTTTTTTTGCAAAAACACTAGTTTATGGGAAAATTGAACCTTTAATATCTTGCAAATGGTAGCTTCGATTTGGGTGTCATTTTTTGAAAAAGTGTTTTTAATTCAATTCTCCACATCTTAGGCTTGTTATTTATTAAAAAAAAAATATTTTTTAAAGTGCATAAAATTTGGGTCTCTCGAGACACATTTTTAGCTGAGTCTGATGTCCTGTTTGCTTATAGTCTTGTACTGATTGCTCTAAGATGCATTCTTAGCTGAGCTCAATGTATTTTGATCATGCAATTGAATATTTGGGGGAGGGGCTCAATATTTTAGAGGGGGTGTTATTTCTTTTCACAACTTACAAATCTTTGCTTTCATTCTCTTTTATGCATAATTTCACAACTTGTAATCAACACAACATCACATAAATTTAGCTTAAAATGGATTATTTTCAACTTAAACCCCTAATACCCTTAAAATATCATGAGTGTAAGGTTAAAATTTCAATCATTCTTAGAGGCAAAGGGTTGTATAGGATCACCATGGGTACTGAAGTAGAACCCAACACTGATGCTGAAAAGGTCAAGTGGTACAACTGTAGTGATAAAGCATATGGATTATTGAGCTTGTATGTGTCTCTAGAACTTCTCTTCCATCTAGAAAACTCTAAGACTCCTAAAGAAATATGGGACACCCTAGAAAACTTATTTGGGAAGCCTGATGAGATGAGAGGTCATGAGCTCAAAAATGAACTCATAAGTCTAAGTCCTAGCAACATTGACACCCTACAGGACTTCTTCACTAAGTTTAAGGCCCTTAGATTATAATTGAAAGAATACATGATAGAGAAGAGAGATGATCAACTCATCCTTTCTATTCTTGAAAAGTTAGGTCCAAGCTGTTCAGTCTTTGTCTCCACTTTCCATGCCATAAAAAGTGCCCTTGCCACTACATGGAAAATGCTTTCTTTGGATTCATTCACTGCTAACTTGACTAGGGAGCAAGATAAGCTAATTCAAATGGGCATAATTAAGTCTACTCAACCCCAAGCTTTGATAGCTAAAAATGGTAATGATAAGACTTCAACAAAGAAGAAGAAAAAAAAGAACAAGGACTAGGAGAAGAAGAAAGAAAACAACAATCCTACCAAAATCAACACTGAGTCTTCCTCCTCCAGTTCTAAACCTAAGAAGGAAAAGGTTAAGTGTGCCTATTGTAAAAATATAGGGTATGATGAACACAAATGCATAAATAAACAAATAGATCACCTAACTCATCTTTTAGAGAAGAACAACATAGGTGTTCCTGAGTCAATCAAGTAGAATTCATCTACCCAAGATTCTACCAAGGCAAAAGGTAAGGGTAAGGAGAAATAAAAGGGAAAGGCCCTTATAGCAACTGCAGCTTTTACAACATCATGGGTCATTAATTCAGGTGCTTCTCACCACATGGGCTCTTAACTAGTTGAGTTTTCATCTTTAGAGCCTTGTAGCATGACTTCAATTAGTTTGGGTAATGACACATCAATTTTTTTTACAGGGAGAGGATTAGTTGAAATGGAAGGAGGAACATTCAATAATTTTCTAAGTGTTCCTTCTCTTTCAACCAATCTCCTATTAGTGTACCAAAACACTCACATTGGTCAGGGCATGAGAGTTGAGTTTTCACCAAATTTAGTGGCTATCAGGGAGTTACATAGTGATACTATAGTGGTAGTGGGTAGGGCAGATCACCAAGCAAGGTTATACACCTTCTCACATTTTGCATTAGATTCTTCTCCAATAGCATTACTGACTCATTTAGATGGAGTTAGCAAATTGTGGCATGAGTGGTTTGGCCACCTTAATTACCGCTACCTTGAGCAACTTTGTGAAAATGACATGGTCATTGGCTTACCTCGTGTCCAATTTTCAAAAGGACATTGCAAGGGGTGCTCCCTTTGGAAGCATCCCAAAGCAAAATTTGATAAAGGCAAAGCTTGGAGGGCTTCACAACCTTCAATGTTAGTCCATAGTTATGTATCAAGACCCTTTCCCAAACCATCTTTCACAAGGGCCAAGTACATCCTCACTTTCATTGATGATTTCTCTAGGTACACTTGGATATATTTTATCAAACAAAATTCTAAAGTGTTTGAAAATTTTCTAGACTTCAAGGCTCTTTTTTAGAAACAGAGTGAGAAATCCATCAAGGTTCTTCGAACTGATAATGGAAGGGAGTATGTCAGCAACAGGTTTGAGTATTTTTGCACCATAGAGGGGATTGATTTGTAGCACACAGTCACTTAGATTCCTTCATAGAATGGGGTTATAGAATGCAAAAATAGGTTCTTAAAAGAGATGGGTAGTTGTATGATTCACTCCAAATCCTTACCACCATAGTATTGGGCTAAAGCCATCAATTGTGCTTGCTACATTCAAAATAGGGTTCCTCACAAAGCTTTGAAAGGGATAACACCCTTTAAATCTTGGCATAAAAGGAAACCTGATGTTGAGCACCTCAAGGTTTACAGATCTCTAGCCATGGCCCACATTTTGAAGAAGAAACACAAAGCTATGGAATCTTAGTCCAAGCCTTGCATATTTGTAGGATATATTGATGGTATTAAGGGGTATCACCTTCTAGATCTAGTCACTCATGAGTTGTTCATTGAGAGAAGTGTCCAATTTCAAGAGAGTCTTAGAGACTCAACACTTGGCACTTCTTCTCCCTCATCAGATCTACTTCTTCATGATGATTTCTCATCAAATTTAGATCAACCACAATAGGTTCTTGAGCCAGAGACATATTCTTCTTCTTTGAGTTCAGATAGTGAGGATAGTGATGTAGAGTCATCCACCTCTAGTCATTTAGAGGATGAGTAGTTAGCACCTGACTCGCCCACTTCTGGGCCACTTTGGACTGGATAGATACTTGAGAGTGTTGGCACTTGGGTAGGAGATCCTTTAGATGACAAAAGTACTAGGGGGATTTTTAGAGAGATCCACATGCCTTCTTTGCTTTAGTTTCAAATCCATAGACTTTTTGAGAGGCATTGGGAGTACCTGAATGACATAGTGCTATGGAGGAAGAATATTCTTCCTTAATCAAAAATCACACTTGGGATTTGACTTCACTTTCTAAGGTAAGAATGATGGTTCGATGTAGGTGGATATATCAGACCAAGTTTGTAGCAGATGGGTTAGTTGATAAGTATAAGGTGCAATTGGTCACCAAGGGTTTCTCATAGGTGGTAGGTATTGACTACTTAGAGACCTTTGCACCCATTACAAAGATGACTTCTATCCAACTCACCTTGGCTATTTCTATAGCACATGGTTAGGATGTGCACTAGATGGATGTGAAGAGTGCCTTTCTTCACAGAGACCTAGAGGAAGAGATCTACATGGAGCAGCTACTAGAATTTGTTCAAGACATTCCCTTAGTATACAAAATTAAGAAATCTATCTATGGCCTCAAACAAGCCCCTCAAGCTTGGTATGCCAAGTTGGATTCCTTCCTTCTCACAGTGGGTTTCACTAGGTGCCATTCTGACCCCAATGTCTACTTCTTATAGTAGGATGATTTTCTCCTAATTTTTGTTCTATATGTTGATGACCTTTTCATCATCGAGAGTTCTTCATCAGCTATTGCAATAGTGAATTCATCTCTCTAGGATAGATTTGACATGATAGACTTGGGTTTATTTTACTAATTCCTTAGCATTGAGTCAGATTTAAGGATTTATATTACACAGCCTAAGTATGTTCTTGACTTACTGGCTCAATTTCACATGGCTAATTGCAAGCCATCTCTGAATCCCTTTCTATTAGGAGTCAAGTTTGATGCTGATTGTTCTTCACCATTATTTGATGCCACTCGATATCGACAACTTACTGGTAGTCTCATCTACTTGACTCACACCAGGCCCAACATATCATATATAGTGGGACTTGTCTCTAGATTCATGCAAGAACTTCATGAGCTACATTGGAAACTAGCTAAGAGGATCTTGCATTACATATAGGGTTCACATAGATATGGGATTCATTACAGATTTGACATAGAGGTTGACTTGGTTAGATATACAGATTCAGACTGGGCTGGTGATTCACAGACTCGTAAGTCCACTTGTGGTTATAGTTTCTCTCTAAGTTTAGGTCCTATTAGTTGGTCTAGCAAGAAACAAAATGTTATTGCTATATCATCCATAGTGGTAGAGTACAAGGGAGTTGTTAATGTAGCTACTAAGACTACTTGGCTTTAGGGGATATTTTATAAGTTTGGCATTCCTATCAGGTAGCCCACCATCATTTATTATGACAATGAGAGTACTATTCAGATTTGTAGGAATCTAGTTCAACACTAGTGGACCAAGCAGATAGAGATTCACATGCATTTCATTCAGGAGCTTATTCATAGTCAGGTCATTAACTTGATATTTTACCAATCTTTGGAGTAGGTTGCAGACATCCTCACCAAACCTTTCACTGAGAGCAAGTTCATTCATTTATGAGCTCTTATTGGGGTGTGGTCTACATCTATAATAGCATCATATTTAGGGGGGGACTTCTAGCCTCTTCTTTTCTTTTATGTCTCTCTTTTAGGGGGAGTTTTTTCCTACAGGTTTTCTCCTTTTCTATATCTTATGGGAGATTGCATTTGTACATGGGTACCTCATCAGGCATAGTTGTCGGGACCTATTTTATATTTCCACACTACCCACATAAGTTGTGCTTATGGGAGGGGGTATTAGTGTAGGTTTTTATTTTTCCCTATTTATTAATTAGGGCAATTATATTTTTGTGCATACATGGAGTTTTCTTACATTTGTGGGATAGGCTAGCTTATGTGGAGGTGTGTGTCATAGATGTGTCATAGGTGTCATAAGAATTTCATAAGTAACTCCCTTGATGGGAGTTACTTCTCTATTCTTAGCACCTTGTCACCACCTTTCATGGAGGAGCTATAGTCTATTCTTTGGGTGCCTTGACCACCTTTTGTGGAGGAGTTACTTACATGCTCTCCTATATGTATTCTTGACTTTAGCCATCTCATGTTAATCAGAATTTGGTTTTCTCCATTTTGTCTTGTGCAATTTATCTTCTTGTGTAATTTGAAATTACTTTAGCATCTATGTGGTGTGCACTTGCTTCATCTTGTGTGATCATGTCTCCATTGCATTCACATTATCTGGATTCTGGCAATAACTCTGATATGGAATAACTATTAAAATAGGATGTGACCAGTCATATACTTCTAAGTTTTTTCTCACCTTCACTCTAATGCATTTAGATATGGTTAATGGACTATCAGTGCTTGTCAAATGGTCAAAACCCTAATTATTCATCCTCATAGTGGCTATGGAAAATAATTAGTTAGTGGTAACATGGTGTTGATATATCAAAAACACCCCTATATAAATGAGTGTTACTTACATCACCAATAATCTTAAGAGGGCCTCAAACTTAGGTAGTTCTCCCCTAACTGTTGGATTATGTGTGAATCAGGCAATATGTGATAAGCAATTACAATAATGACCTAACTTGTAACTTGGTAAATATAGATTTTGGGATACTTATGTAGTACTTTAGACTTATATATGTGTTATCTCTATGATTTATATGGAAATAAGATAAAATAAAGAAGTTTTTCTCACTTGATTTAATGCTTTTGGTAAGTTATCTAGTGAGTAGGTACAATGTTTCTAGGTATGTTATTTATAATATGTTATATAGTAGTCTCATTTTTCTTGTATGATATTTAGATCGGGTAATGAATTTAATTTTTGTTAGGAGTAAAAATGGTCATATCAGTCTATGTGTAGATTTTAAAGATTTAAATAGAGCAAGTGTTAAAGACAAATTTCCTTTACCTAGTATTATTTGATTATTTTATTAACTTGGAATTTTTTTTACAATATTAGATGCACTTTTCATAGCATATACACCTTGTATATGTCTCATCCTGACACTATGTGTAATAATGGTACAAAAATATATAATTCTAATATAAATGTGTATATGAATCATATAATTATGTGCTTTGGTGAATTTATAAATTTAAATGAGTGTGGCTGACATGTTACCATAACACACCTCCATTATATACATACATACATACATACATACATACATACACATATACATACATACATACATATACATATATATATATATATATATATATATATATATATATATATATATATATATATATATATATAAATCTAATATAACTAAAAATATGGAGAACATGTTTCCAAAACATGCCCTCACTAAATCTAAGACTAAAAATGTGTGGAATCCATGTCTTTATGACATGCCACCACTAAATATATAACTCTAAATGTGTGGAAGCCATGTATCTATGACATGCCCCCACTAATATGCCCCCTTTGAGGTGAGGTAAGATATAAAATAGTAGTTACCTCACCAATAAAGGATAAGAGAACCATATAACTATGAATGAACCATGTATCATAGAGGAGAACATATCTAGGTAAATGTATCATTAAAACACATAAAATGTGATCACATCAAGGTGTAAGATACATGATAAATATCATGGTAATGTATAGGTAGTAATAGTACATGATCAACAAACAAATAAATCACACACATAAGAGCACTTAGAAGCATGTCTAAAGGCAATGGTCTAAGGAGACCTCAAATAAGGTGCATGTTCAAATGCCTACATAATCAAAGGGATGTGACTTAGTCAAATACCCATAAAATAAATAATGATATATTCAAATGTATATATAATAAGCAATGACCTATTTAAATGTCAAATAATTAAATAAAGTCACAAGAGCCAAAATCAATGGAGTGTATATAAATGCTCAATATAAAAATAAAATAACAATGTGTAGTCATATAAATTGTCATTTTAATTTAGTGTCACTTTAGACCAATATATATTTATCTTAGTCTTATACCTGTCTTAAGGCCTCTTTTAATCCTTTTCCATCTCATATGTGCAATTATCCCAAGCCCATATATACTAAAATCCACATTAGGCCATCTCTTAGGTATCCAGGACCATTTTTCACCCATCCCAAGCACTTAGATAATAACTCAATCCTTTGGTCTATAACACTGCTTTTTTGGCAATGGGGAAGTGCTTTTGACCCTCAACCTTATTTACAATTAATGAATATATTTCATTTTCCCAAAGAATTTTAGGGTTGACCTAGACCCATTTCATGTCTTGAAAAGTACCATAACACTATATAACAACCACTCTTATTCATTTATACCCTAAATGGAAAATAAATTCAATTCTCATGAGAAAATATATAAATAGTTGTGAAAATCAAGGTCATTGATTTATATTCTTCCCTAATTTTACATACACCAACGTAAAATATCCCAAATCTCATATTACTTAATTTTATAGTCTCAGTACACACTCAAAGTATTCAAATTCCAATTCATACTAGCACTCATTTACATGTGCACTAGCATTTAGATTAGGAGAACTACATTAGACTTGATCCCATTTTAAGTTATTGGTATGTAAGAAACACTCAAAACATGTGGTGTTGACATCACATATACCCTACCATACTAACACCACTCTAAATCTACTTGTGTTCCTAAAAAACCTAACAAGCATGGAGACCTAGGGTTTTACATTATAATCAATCAAAATATGGAATAGATATTGATTCAAGACTTAGTCACATAGACATAGGCTTCTTGGATCAAAGTGAAAAACCTAATAAAAACTCATAGTTCCATCTACTCAAGGTCATTAACATGGCACAAGAGGACACTAGCATAATGCACTATTGTCAAATGGACCACACTACTATTTGAAGAGGACTTTGACATCTATTTCCTATTTATGACACCCTAAATTATTCTTGCATTAATTTCCTTCTTGTTACTTGTCTTTCTTTGTTATTTTTATAGTTAAGTATCTCCTTTGTAAGTCAATTCTATTTATAATATAAGCAAATAAATAAATAATTGTACAAATCAGTGGTTATTGATATTATTATATTTGTTCCTTGATTTATACACTCAATTCTTTATCTAGTTAAGCTTTTCTATTCCATAATTCCCAAAATAGTTAAATCATTTGGTGAATTTGACTTACTTTGAATAACACCCTAACCCTAGCCTATATTTAGGGTTTATGTTTCCATATTTCTAAAAACCCCATACTCATATTTATGATCCCTATATTTTATGACCTTTTCTCACTCAACATGATAATAATGACACATGATATTTATTACTTAGGTAAAATTTCATAATATCCTTAGCATGTTGTTTTTTCTCTTATGTGCATTTCCATCTAACCACATTTTATTACATACATGGAGAAGATAATATATAAGATAAAAAACAAAACACCTAGAATTAATAAATATCCTTTAGATGCATGCTTATATTTCTAAAAACCCCATATTCATATTTATGATCCCTATATTTTATGACTTTTTGTCTCTCAACATGATAATAATGACACATGATATTTATTACTTAGGTAAAATTTCATAATATCCTTAGCATGTTATTTTTTTCTCTTATGTGGATTTCCATCTAGCCACATTTTATTACATACATGGAGAAGATAATATATAAGATAAAAAACAAAACACCTAGAATTAATAAATATCATTTTGATTCCTTACCTACCACTACTAGACATAAGATAACTTTAGTGGTTTCATTTATCACTCATACTTCTCGACCCTACCCACATACCTATTATCCCACTCATACTACTATCTATATTCTCATATTAGACCCTATGATCCATGTTATGATGTTTACAAGGGGTCCCAAAGAATGGAGGGTTAGTAAAACCCATGGCTATAGATTTATTGATCAAATCAATATCCCTAAATTCATAATTTTCATTTTGGAAGTTTTCCAACATTTTAACACATATAAAAATGTCTCATAAGAAACACTTTGTGGCACCTAGGTACTAAGCACAATGAATCTAGCTTATTCTTATTCTATAATCAATACTATGAAATGGACTGAAGAGCATATTTCCTTTAAAAAGGGATATTTTCCATCCTAACACATCATAGATTAATGATTTAATTTGTTTTTGGGAATAATAGAGTTTTATTCCTATTTTATTTAAGGGTTTAGATTAATAAATAAGTACATAATATAACAAAAATTATAGTCCTAATTTGTATTATTTTTTATCTTCTTCACCTTTCTAAAAATAAGAATAAATATAACTTAGCTAGAAAATAGATTGAGACATCTGATACAGATGTTTAAAATGGATATGCAAGACTAGGAAAGTGTTTTAAACCTAAATTTGGATTACATTTGGTGAAAGGATAGGAGCATAAAAAAGTGGACACTTTTTTGTTTGGTGCTATTATCCATTCTTTCCATTATTGTCTAAACTGATCATAGAGACTTGAAACTTTTTGGGTAGTTACATTGTGCCTGTGTGAGCATGTATATGAAAACTCAAGTACTAGTTTTTTATGGATCTAATTTTAGAGACAATTTTTTCTTCAAACCCTAACCCTCCATCTTTATTGATAAAATGATATTTGAGTCACTTTAGAAAGAGGGGGGTTAGTGTGTAAGATGTACTGAACATGTAATCCACAACCCTTATGTGGGCATGCTGCCTACATACTAATAATTTGAAGATGGATCAAGCCATATGTATTTCCCCCACCTAACATTTTTTGTGTAATAGTTTGATTTAGATGAAAATGCTATTTTAGTA
This sequence comes from Torreya grandis, assembly GCA_037957365.1. NCBI lineage: Eukaryota > Viridiplantae > Streptophyta > Pinopsida > Cupressales > Taxaceae > Torreya > Torreya grandis. Next base: position 293,701 of record JARHVA010004334.1, on the reverse strand, counting down.
GTGTTTTAGGTGGCTAGGGACTGGTATGAAGATTTGTCTATGTTTAAAGTTGTATTGGGTGACTATGTGCAAAGAATAAGGAAGTTTGCATTAGTTTTTTGTTTATATTATTTCTTGCATGGTAAGTTTAGTCACCTCCATTATAAAATATCTCTGATTGGGATTTTATATGGAAAAATTTGATCCAGGAAATAATTCAAGTGACGATTCTACCCCAATTGATGACAAATTTTTTTGGAGCCATAACTTTTATATCATAGCTATGATTAAATCCCCATTTGAACTATTAGAAATATAATAATGAGGACAACATGGTGAGATGTAATAGTAATTTTATTAGTGTTTTTTGACCCCTAAAACCTAATGGAAGTGCCCCAAGTTTCAATTTTATTAGTGTAGTCTAAAAATAGTAAGTTTCTAAAAATCATAATTCCTCAAATTCTATATTGTTTTAAATCATGGAAGTCAAACCACTTAATCTCCCTCAAGATTTGGTGACCTTCCAAATCCTTCTCTTACCTTCAAAATGTGTATAAATGAAGATGTAACCCAAAATGGAAATCATACATCTCTTCCCAAAGATAAGAATATGGTTGTATTGCAATCTTGAGTAATAAAGCATCTTTTCTCAGAGAATTCATTGTTACTATGCTATTTTTGTGTTCTTGAAATATCTATCAATCAAAAATTCTAAGTTTTGGATCAAAATTGGCCATGGGTTACATGTATTCATGCTAGGCTGAAATAATTGAGGATAAGGACTAGATGAAAATGACTATTGCAGCTCAAAGTGAAAATAGATAAGAACAAAAAAAATGGGATACTTTGGTGCTATATTCCAAATGGGGTGATCTTATTATTATAGGATTGAGACCTAAGGTAACAAGATTGACATAGGGAATACTATCTAGCTAAGGTAGAATTAGGGTTCTAAAGGTTCTAAATGACTGGTAATGAGTAAAAAGGTGTCTATAAGGGTTGCAAGAACATATAAAAAGTAACTATAGATGGGGTATCACAAGCCACACTCAAAATACCTATTTGTATATTTCATATGACTACATTTGTTCCCCCTTATTATAGTGAAGCAATAAAATGAAATACTAAAAATACAAAATGTACCTGAACTTACCTATAAGGGTGAAGCCCAAGAATATGTGTGATGTTGAGTATGCATAGAGAGAGAATAGTGTGAAGCATAAATATTCAAAAGAAACAAGGAGTAGATCAGTTGTAACTAGACACACTATGTCTAAAATATGAACACATAAAGGTTGGGTAGAGGAGAGAGGAACATAAAGAAATGAATACAACTCACTAGGTATGCAAACCAATATAAAACTTTTTGGTATGTTGAGTGATGTTGTCTATGTGATGTACCAAGAGTAATATCATGAATAGAGATGAGTGCTCAGTTTCTTGAGGGTGGCTCAAGAATAAAAATGTTATCACTTTAGCTCCATCATTTCCCACTATGTAGTGAATCTATGTGATCATGCATGTATTAATCAATTTTTGGACTATGTGTCTATCCTTTTGAGTAGGTGGCTCAAGAATATAAAGGATAGCTAGTCCTTTGTCTCCATTATTGACCACAATGTAATGAAGTTATGAAATGATACCAATACAAAGTTATATCATATAAGATGGCCCATAAAGCTCATAAATTCTCTATAATCAGACAATGTAACATGGATAGTCAAATGTGTATTGAGAACTTTCCCAATCTTGGCTACTCCAAAAGGTGGAGATTAGGCTTGTATGAAAGCCACTCTACAATTGAGAATTAGGATTATATGAAATCCACTTCAAAATTATTCCAACCATCTACAAATGAAATAAAGCACACAACTACTAAGAATACCTAGGTAATATAATGAACTAGAAAGAAACAAAGGTAAATGTGTCACGCACATTGCCCCTAATCATTAGTGTCTGTAATATGGATTATGATCTATAAGTTATACCAACTGCATTATATAAAACTAGAAGTGAGAGCCATCATGTCATACATGATGCCACTAATATCTAGATAATCTAAGTAAAATTGTACTAAAACTACTCAATCTAATGTGGACTATAGTTGACAAAATTATAATTGACCATACCTTTCTATATATTTCTAAAAAGTTTGTGTTTTTGGTTGTTTAGATAGGAGTGTCAAAAATTGGAAACTTTGGTTTTTGATGTTGTATTCCAAATATGGTGCTCTTGTCCTTTACTATTTTTGGTGACTGTTATATATTTGTCACTATTTTCCTGGTCTATTATGAATTTTTTAAACTTAGATTGTTGTTTTGAGTTTTTTTAAAATTGATTTTTGACTGGTAAAGGTCTCTTATCTCTATGGTAAAACCCTTATTTATTTCCCCCTCTTTCGATGGTAGGAATGAATACCTTATAATTACTTCACTCAAAAAAAGAGACCTACAAGTGTGTTATTCTATGAAATACATGATATAGCAATGATAATCCAAAAGGTGTCTCAAGATATAACATAGTTTGTATTGGTGATTGTTATGCTAATAGAGATATGCCTATATAGATGTAGAAATGTAATAACATGTGAAGCATACTAAACTAAAAATATAAATCTGATTAGTTGTCAAGTAGGGATGGATCATGATATCCTTCATGACATCCAAGAAGGCAAGATAATGCATGATATGGATCATGGCATTGCAAACAACTAAGAAGTAAACAAGAAAATAATCATGAAAGATAAGAAGTAAGAAGCCTAAAAAAGAGGCCAAGGGGATAAACAAATAAGGGACATGGTAACATATCACTCAAACTATAAAATCAAACATATAAGGCACGTTCAAATTCCCATATACACATACAATTCAAAACAATAAATATTGACATGAGGACCACAAACATATACAAAAGTATAATAAAAGGACATTGGTAAATTTCCTAAGGCACACACAAGTAAAAAAATAGGAACTAATAAAATGCAATCACATCTAGCTACTCAAAGCAAGAAATGAAGGCATGTCAATACTACAAATACTATTGCATCTAACTAATCAAAGATAGAAGTGAAATTATGAAAATTATGTAGTATAAGACTAGGTAGATGGTAAGAAACACACAATTTCTATATACTAGTGAGTGCCGATGGAATACTTTGTATAAGTTAATAAGTAATGTATATCAACATTATAACTAGAGTGTGTGGTGTAGGAATGACATAACCTAGATGGTGTAATCATGTAGAAGATGCCCCTGGTGGCTAGATATGTTGACATATGTCTTAAATCTAGAATTAGGATGACCCCTCAATGGGTAGAGTGAAGAAATCAAGGATCTGTGTGTCACTTCACACTCTCAAAGGATATCATGTGAAGCATGGTAATGTATATAAATTGACAAACAATAGAATAGAAAAATAAAATGTAAGTCTAGTGTGGTAGTAAAAATTTAAAGCATGGATAATGAATATAATTGAAAATATTTGGTGTTTTGAGTTATTTGATGATTTTTTATTTTGACATGTTATATTATTTTTGGTATTTTTAAATAAGATATGTAGAATTAATCATAAGGAAAGTATGTACAAGAAAATGAAAAGAGACTATGTACAAGTAAGTTAAAAAAATATCTACAAGAAAGACTAAGAAGAAATGATACTAACTGATGAGTCTCATAAGAGACTCCCTATCATGTTGTTTTGTAACAAGGAGAGGGATCATGCATGATCGTGTAGCACAACAGAAGAGCTGACTCTATGACTCTAAAATCTTTGTATGTTATAAGTGTTTTGAAATCTCTATAGTGTAAACTATTGGGTCTCCCTATAGCTCTTAGAAGTGGATGAAACTATGGGGATCTTAGGGACCCATCTGTTAGAATAAGAATCTCTCTAAAAATATGCTTTTTATGTAGAGGCATGAAACCTTAATGATATTATCCTAGGTGTGAATACTATAGCTAGAAACTATCTAAAGTCTTGAAACTATTGTTGATGTAGTGGTTTTTCTAAGAGGGGCCTCCATGGAAATGTATGAACTCTTTGTGCTAGTGTGGGAGGCCTTGACTATGTCTGAATCTCAATTGAAGGAATAACTATAACTGGTTGATGAGCTAAAATTATATTATAAGAGGTGCTAACCTAAGTGACAAAGCTATATCCACGGGTGTAATCAACCTACTATCTTCATAAACTTGGGTGATATCATATATTGCATGCTCTACTATAGGCATAGAGATAATAGTAGCTATGGGATAAGAGCTAGGTGAACCAAATTTGAAGGGATAAGGAATAGATGTAACTTCTAGTGTTTTATTGTGTTTAGTAGTAATAGGGAGATACTCAAAAGTATCCAAAGAGTTAGATACATCTAGGTAGAAAGCATGTATGTGGGATGAAATACATGTAATTAGAGTTATAAGTTGTATAGAAATATGATTATAAAGAAAATTCCACATGAAATATAGAAAACAAGGGATAGAGAGTATGAAATTTTGTACTAATGCATACAAAAATTTGACTTGTAACATGACATTTATAACATGTTTAGAAATATATAGTTGAAAATTATTCTACAAGAGAGAGAGAGAGAGAGAGAGAGAGAGAGAGAGAGTATGTCAAAGAAATAATGAAACCTTGTATTCAATAAAATTAAACATTTTTTTGAAAGAAAGGGATCTTAACATGTTTAGCAATACATTTATTAATATCATCCCATATTATATAAATTAATCATGGAAGGGAAAGAATGAAGTTTTGAATTAACATATAATAAACTTCATCATTCATATACATGATAGGACTTAGTATGGAGTCCATATTGTTTTCAAGAATTATTTTGAAATAAGAGTGATCCATTTTTTATTTTATGTGAAATCTAATTTAGATATACGGTGATACCTCAAGAAGCAAAGGGACACAGTATATTCAAATTATGATTTGAAATAAAATGATTTTTTTAAAAATTAATATGTTGAATTTTAAAAATTAAATATTATTATTTATATATGTAGGAAAAATTATAAGAATATTTGTAAAATTAACAAGGAATTTTACCTAGGGTTTCTAGGATTTCTATGCACAAACAAAGTAAGTTGGATTAACCAAATCATTTAATTTTTTCTGGAATAATGGATTTTTATACATATTTTACCTAAGGGTATAGATTAATAAATCAATACAAAATATATAAATAATTATAGTCCTTATTTGTACTATTATTTATCTTTTTCACTTTTCTAAAAATAGAAATAAATAGGAGGAAATATAACTTATCTAGAAAATATACTGAGATGGTTGATAAAAATATTGAAAATGGTTGTGTGGGACTAGGAATGTATCGTAAACTTAAATCTAGATTTCATTCGATGAAACAATATGACTGTAAAAAAGTGGATGTTTTTGTGTTTGATGTTGTTATACATTCCTACCGCTCCTATCCAAACTAATCAAAAAGACTTGAAACTTTTTGGGTAGTTACAATGTGCTTGTACAAACATGATTATGAAAAATTGAGCACTAATATTTGATAGAACTCTCTATAGATATTATTTTATCTTAAAACCCTAACCCTCCATCATGCTTGATAAGAAGATATATGAGTCACTTTGGAAATAGGGGGTGTTAGTGTGTAATATGTACTAAACACATAATCCACACCCCTTGTGTGGGTACACTACTTACATACCAATACTCCAAAGAGGGATCAATCTAGAATTAATTATACCACCTAACATACTTTGTGCAATAGTGTGATGTAGATGCAAATTCCAATTTAGTAGCGTTTTAGGTGGCTAGGGACTAGTATGAGGATTTGTGTATGTTTGTAGGTATATTGAGTGACTTTGCACAACAAATAGGGAAGTTTACCTTAGTGCTTTATTTATATTCTTTTTTTCTTTTTAAGTTTGATCACCTCCATTATAAATGAGTTTTGAGAGGGATTTTATAGGGAATAATTGGTCATGGGTTAGATGTATTCATGTTAGGCTGACATAATGAAGGATCATGATAAGATGAAAATGACCATTGGGGCCTAAATTCCAAATGAATAGGACAAAAAATGAGACACTTTGGTGCCTAATGCTATAGTTCAAATGGGGTGATCCTATTCTATAGGCTTGGGACCTAGGGGAATAGGATTAACATAAGGAATATTGTCTGGCTGAGGTAGAATCAGGGTTTAAAAGGTTCTAAATGACTGACAATGAGAAAAAAGGTGCCTGAAAGGGTCTCAAGAGTGTGTAAAAAAGGAAATATGGATGGGGTGTCTCAATCCACACTCAAACCACCAATTTGGACATTTTATATGACTAAAATTAACATTTACCTCTTTACATCTAATTAAGAATTAATAATGGGGGTGTTAAATGAGTGTTTCTCAATAATGGATCAGGGTTAAATATCTATAATATCTCTTTTCTCTAGCTGATAAATATACATGATAAGGATTTAGATCATTCTAATTTGAATATATAAGTATTTGATAATATTCCACATAAAGTTTTAAGCTAGATAACACTAAATCTTACATTGGTACCTAGAATAATACCTACAACATGTCAAGTTATGCCTAATGATCTTAACTACAATATATTGCTTGGGATACATTGGATTCATGATATGCATGCAGTCCCCTCAAATTTACAATCTTGTTGAAAATTTATAAAAAGAGTTATATTTATACATTCCATATGGATTAGAAACCATTAAAATATTGTTAGCATATAGATCCTATACACAACTATATTCCTCACATGGATTTGTATACAACACCTATACAATATATTATTTAGAGATCCCATATGACTCCCATAGATAACTTGATCATACATGATTATAAATTTACTTATTCATTTGTAATAAAATATTTCATAAAAAAGGGATACATAAGAAAAAGACTTGAAAAACTTGAACAAGGAATTCTAAATCCTATGGAGGATTTTGATCAAAAAGGTAGGTAGAGACTCAGATATAAGTATAACACATCTAATTCTAAGTCTCCTCACCATTATTCATAAAATATTGTGTTTTTTGGACCAATTACACATACAAAACATATAGTAAATCATATATTTGCACTCTCAGTTGTATACCCTTACCTTATTCATGATACCATTTCTCTAGATCTACTAACTTTTGACAAATTTACTAATGATGAATCTCTCCTATAATTACTAAGAGAATGTGAAGATATCCATTTTTTATATAATAAGAATAGGTTTACTCCTTTCATGAATGCTAAAACATACTTTAGTGAGTGTGTTGACATTCTAGATAGTATCCCAACTGACACAGATGGCACATTATCTATATCACCTTACACTAATGAGCTATCTTCATTAATTAATAAGGAAATAACCAAATTTAATTATGTCAAGAGAATTTATCCTCATAGAGTATTATTATCTTCCACCTTATGTAAAGAAGAGTATGCAAATATTCTATATATTTTAAATTACTTCCCTTAAAAAATTTCTTGGTCCTATATAGATATGTGAGGCATTAATCCTTCAATTGTTGTACACATGATTAAAATTTATCTAGATGTAATTCAAATTAAACAAAATATTCTAAAAAATTCACCCTAAGGTGGCTCTATTAGTCAAAGATGAGATTCAAGATGTCCTTGACGTTGGATTCTTTCGACTAGTTACTCAACCCAAATGGATATCTATCATTATACCAGTTATTAATCCAAATGTCCAAATATGATATTGCACTAAATCTAGAGATTTAAATAAAGTATGTCCTAAGGATTACTTCCCCCTACATAACATCGATATGATAGTATACTCCATAGTAGAATATGATATGTTATATTTCATGGACATTTTCCCTACTTATAATCAATTAAAGATAGTTTAAGAGGATTAAGAAAAAACATATTTTACCACACCATGCGGTACCTTTTGCTATATAATCATTATTTTGGATTAAATAACATTAGATAAACAGTGAACTACAACCCACATTTTTTGTGATCTAACTCATAAATTAGTTGAAGACTATATTTATGACTTATTAGCTAAAGCAAATGAGTGATAATGTCATGTAATTTATTTACTATATATTTTCAAAAGTTTGAGACAATATAATGTATGAATAAATCCTATAAAATGTGCTTTTGCTATCACATCTGGTAAATTATTGGGCTTCATAATATCCAAACATGCCATCTAGGTAGATCCAAAGAAAGTCAAAGTTGTAATAGATATTTATCCTCCTATAAAATTAATGAAACTTCAATCTTTATAGGAAAAAATGCTAGCCATATATTGTTTTTTGGCACATCTAGAAGATAAGACTCAATCATTCACAATATTAATAAAAAATATATAAAATTATAATAGGATATTTCATGTCAAGAAATATTTGATGCAATCAAATAATAATATTTACACCCATCTATCTTGATTCCACCACTACCTAATAGGCCACTTATCCTTCATAGTTCTACTACTGAGCATGCACTCAGTGCACTTTTGGCACAACATGATGACCATGATAGAGAGAGATATATTTAATACACAAGACACACACCTTTTGATTATGAATGAAATAATTTTTCAATGTAAAAAATCTATTTAGAACCCATATTTGCTACACAAAATCTATGGAATTATATGATCAACACTGAGATATAAGTTATTACAAAAGCATATTATTAAAATTTTCTTATGTCAAAACCACACCCCTATGGTCATATATCCAAATGGATAAGGCTACTCATAGACTTAGATCTAAAATTCTTGTTACAAAAATCAATAAAGGGCCAGACAATTGTAGAACAATTGATAGAATCACCACTATTAGATACCCATCCTATCAATGATAGATTTTAAGATGATTTCATAGGTTACAACATTACTTTTGACACATGGATGATGTTCTTTGGTTGTTTTAGATGTGAATCAAGAACCAAAGATATGATTATATTTATAACTTTGCTAGGGTAAATAGTTGTACTTATATATCGATTAAGTTTGTCATACAAAAATAGTATTACAAAATATGAGGCACTTATCCTTGGTCTCTATGTAGCTCTGACTCTCCAAGTAACATTTATTAATTTATATGGGGATCCATAGTTGGTTTATAATTAAGTCATATATGTCTATAAAACAAAATAAGAACACTTAATTCTATACAAGAATATGGTTTAATGTATACTTTAAAAATTATAATTATTATCTATCAAAAATATTCATCAAAATAACAATTTTCACATTGATGCAATGGCAAGTGCAACATCATTAATACTAATTAACATCAACGATGAGCAAGATATATTCATTATTAAATTATTATATTCACCATTATTATCTCATGCCAATCTCATATTTCTATTAATTTTAGCCACCACATGTAGTACAAAAGCTTTAAAAAGATTTTTTTTATATTTATAATTTTATGCACAAATCTATCATGCCAGATACTTCACTGGGAATGATAAACACAAATTATAGTTAAATTACCTATATTATGCAATCATTGGTGGGGAATTATTTAATGAATATTTTAATGTACATTTAATCTTATCTTTAACTTTCAATTAATCTAAATTGGGAATCATCCAAGTACATGACAATGAATGTGATGGTCATTTCAGTGGCAAAACAAAGCCACATAAATTATTTTGGTAACAATATTATTAGCCCACCATGGAACTAGAATGTCAAGAATATGTTAAACTATTTAATAAATGTTAATGACATAATAATTTAAATTATGCTCCTTCACTTTAATTACAACCTATTGTCTCCCCAAAGCCATTAATGTTATGGGGCATTGATCTCATTAGTAAAATTGACCCAAAATCAATAAGGGACATAAATATATCACTATAGTTATAAAATAATGTACTAAGTTGGTGTAATTTATCCCATTAAAATCCACAAAAAGATAATATATATGATTATTTCTCATGATAAACATCATTCCCTATTTTGGCATACTAGTATCCATCATTATAGATAATGAAACCTCTTTTAAAAACAAAAAAGCCTATAAATTTTGTGCTAAATACAATATTTGACACATGTTATCTACTCTATACTATCCATAGGATAATGGTAAAGTAAAATCTATAAAAAAAATAATTAGTAATATCTTGATCGCAATAGTTATTAGATTAAACAAGTATTAACATAAGTATATCATCTATGCACTATGGGCTTATTTCTCTAGTATTTGAATATTGACATGATCCCTAATTATTCACTAGTTTATGTAACTAAATTAGTTATTTTTTTGGAATTATAAATCCCATTCCTATGAGTATCCCTAATAGTTATTAAAATAGAAAACTAATACATAGAAAATTGCCTTCATGACTTAGAACAGTTGGATCACACATGCATCCAAGATAAAAATCACCTTAGATCATACCAAAAATAAATCCAACAGGCATACAATATCCATTTTCATTAGATATAATTTTAATTAAATGATCTCATTCTAAAAAAGAACCCCAAAAATGTTGATTCCAAATAAGAGACAAAAGGAAAGTTCAAACCAAATTGTCTTGGTCTATACTTAATTATAGAAAAGTTTATTCCCAAAATATACCATCTAGATTCACTCTATGGCAAGGCAATGAAGAATCCAATGAACATCATACATCTACAAATATTCTATATCCAACTAACTCAAAATTTACTTGTACATAGTTTCACTTATCTTGTTCCTTGTATATAGTTTCATTTTCATGTTTCTTTTACATAGCTTATACTAAGAAACACAAAAACAATATAATATTTTAAAAATTACAAAAACATTCAAATACTTTTCAAAAAATACAAAATCCAAATTGTATGAATTTTCATGTTTACATTTCATCTAATTTTGAGGTACTACATATGTTATATATTTCATTGTAGTTATTTTAACATACATACATGCTTCAATCGTTCTGTTCAAGTGTTCATAAATTACTATAGGATTCAAATCCTCTACATAGATCCAATTTTTTTACTATTCACCCATTGGGGGCTTCATACTACATAACTTATGATTTGGTAGGTTATATCTTTCTATACTCCATATCACATATTTCACATTGTTTATATCTTGATATTGATCATCTTATAATACATTGATTTTTTTCCAACTACTACTATAGACTTAGCTTATGTACATCTTTACTCTTTTACAAATTTGTACCACACATTATGTATACTTTGATTTCTAGCTTTACTAGTTTAAATTTTATTATATATCTTTGCTTCTACATCTATTAGAGTGTATTTGAATATGCCATTGTTATATGGATATAAGCCAACTCCTTTCACTGTATTATGTTTTAAACATGCTCCCATGTCATTGTGTGTGCTTCTTGATTTTGTATGTGGACATTTCAACATGTCCTTAATTATGTCTCTAAGCATTCCTTTCTTGCTCTTTGTGTATATGGATAAATTAACCTATCCTTGTATGTGTGCTCTTTCACATACTTAGTGACATGTGCCCTTATCCCTTATATTTTGGTCCCTTGGACTAATTTATATACCACATTTATTTGCATGTATGCCTTTATATATATGTCATGGCCATGACACTTGTATCTATATTGTCACATTCCCATCTAGTTTTTGATGCCATAATGGACCTCATGCATCTCCCTTTCCTCTTTGGCTTCCTTAATGGACATCATGAAAAATCACCTTAGATAGTTTACTCATATAATATTAAGATTTATTGTTCATATACATCCTTATATTGTTATATCTATATTTAAAACCTTATTAATGATATATCTAACATATATCATACATTTTCAACTATGCTCAGAATCTTTTACATTCAAAAGTCATGTGTACAAATTTTATTTATTTATTACACATATATCATATGTTTCCAATCTAACACATATGATGCATAGCTACTATTTTGAGGATATTTATTTTATAGGTTCAACAAATCCCCTCAAAATATGGGGCATTAATAAGGTTTTATCTTAGATATCATGCCATCTCAATACACTCAAAACATAGTTTATAGCATTTAGACACATATTAAAGATATTAGACTTAGGAAACTATAGTGAAATATAATCATATATAGATAAATCATAGTTTTTATTAGAAACAACACATTTGGTCAATAACTTAATGTAATGGTCTATAGTGTAGTAAAATATTATCAAAGGGGACTGCATTACTATCTTTTAATCCCCCAAAGAAATTATATAATTGTCATAAAGGTACAATAGTTATAGTTTAGGTTTGCATAGTCTTAGTCACATATTATCAAATAGGTTTAATGTATTCTCATTTTTTATATAGATTACATGAATTAACTCAGATTGGGGACATCATACATGGCATTCTAACTCCCATTTTATATTTAAATATGCACAAATATAGATTATTATGAATCAATCTAGAATCCATATACATAGATGTTAGAGCTAGGGGCATGTGTGTGGCACATTGTTCCCATATGTTTAGTTTGGTACCTATTCTCTCGGATGGAATGATAACTCCATGTCATTATCCATGTTGTATACTGTAGACACCATATGCACTAGTTTTTTACTAGGCTTACACCAAATTGATTAATCATTACATATATAGAAGTTAACCTTTCTACGTGGCCCAAATCCATTTTTACATTTCAAATTTCATATGGCGTAGATCCATATTACATAGTTTCAATTACATTACATATTTTCATCTTCAAATTTATCTATAACACATGGGTTGGTAATGATTAATTTATAACCTACTTGATTTCTAGAGCGACCTAAATGAGAGGGTTGGAAAACTCATTATTCCAATCTAAGTTATGTATATATTGTGATCCACCAAGCATGGGTTGGTAATTTTGGATTCAAGTCAAGCTTGAGTCATTAAGCCACCAACACATGGGGTTGGGAAATTGATCATCCCAATCTAAGATATTCATTATTTTGATCAAAATATACAAACACATAGGATGTCAGTAGGTTATTTAATTGGTTTACATAGCTAGTTAGTGTATTCTCTCTTTTACTCCCCTCATATCTTTACTTAGTTTTGTCTTTAATTTTGATACTTATTATGTAAGTACTAAATCATACATCTTTCATTCATAGGATATGTAATGGAGAAAAGTTAATAGAGTCATATCCAAATTAATAGGATTTAATTTTTAGGTAGGTCCATGTATGTATCTCTTTCATTTATCCTAGTCAATTTTATTTGTTGGATTTATATATTGGGGTGTGGGGGGGGGAGAGGGGGAAGGTGTAGTTATATAAAATTTAATTTTAATGTAATGAGTGTCACTTGAGACCACCCTATTTTTAGCTTATCCCTAGACTTGTCTTAGGGCCTATTTTTATTATTTTATAGCTTATATGTGCACTTATTCTAGGACCATATATACCAAAAAACACATTATCCCATCTCTTAGGCATCTAAGACCCTTTTCACCCATCCCATCCACCTAGACAATAATGTAGCCCTTTGGTCAATAACACACTATGTTATTGGCAAAGGGGTAGTGATATTTACCCTTAGCCTTATTTACCCCTAATGAATTTATTTTTTCTTACAAAATCATTTAAGGGTTGTCATAACTCATTTCATGTCTCCACTATCACTAGAACACTATATAAATACAAATTTTATTCATTTGTCCCATAGATCAAAAATAGATGCAATTCCCATGGACAAACACATAAATAGTTGTGAAAATGAAGGTTATTTATCCCTATTCTACCCTAATTATAAATAAACCCATTTAAAGTAGCCCATATCTCATTTTACATAATTTTCTAGTCTTAATATACATTCAAATAATTTAAACCAACATTTACACTAGCATTCACTTGCAATTTCACTAGCACCTAGATTGGAAGAACTATATTGAGATTTATCCCATTTTAAAGAATTAGTATATATTAAATGTTTAACACATGGTATTTTGAGGTCAAATCTAACATACCATAATAATGTCACTCTAATTATACTTTTATTCCTTAAAAACCTATAAAGCATGGAGGCCTAAGGATTTACATTGAAATCAATAATAAATGGGAATGGATAACGATTTAAGACTCAGTCACATAGACACATGCTTCTCATAACAAGGTGAACATCCTAAAAAAAATCACTATTTCATCAACTCAAGGTCATTAATCATGGCACAAGAGGACCATAGTATAGTTTGATATTAGCAAAGTGACCATGCTACTGTACAAAGATGATTTTGACACCTATTTCTTATTAATGACATCCTATATTATTCCTACATCAATTTTCATCCCACCACTTATCTATCTCATTCATTTTTTTCATCAAAGCATCTCCTTTGTAATTCTTTACTATTTATAGGCTAACCAAACAAATCAATTATTATACAAATTAGTGGTTGTTTATATTACTATACTCATTCCTTGATTTATATAATTAGATATTTATACACTTAGGGTTTTACATTTCATAACTCAAAAAATAGTTAAATCACAATGCATGACACTCAAGGAAGTGCATAAATAAATTAACAAGAAACCACCATAAACATATCATAGTATCCCATGGATCAAACATGTTATCAAAAATGTCAAGTACATAGCATATCAATTACACTATAGATAATATAAACATGGATAAAGACATGTATTTCCATATTATCTCAAACATCATAATGTAAAGTGGACACATAATTATATAACCTATAAGTATCATGATCATAGAGGTGGATGCCCCCAATGTCCTGGTGATGTGAATAGAGGGAAAACCCTACATATAAGAGTGCATAAATCCTGTATCTGTGTATTCCTATATCACACTCAAATAGAATCATGAAACATAATATTACATCCATCAACATGAAACTAACACATGGATGCCAAAGAGCCAATAGAATATGTAGATACCAATTTCTTTTTGGATTTTTGAATTATTTTTTATTTTTTGGTATTTTTCAAATCTATGAGAGCTCTCAACCTTACATTCTATCTTGTACATTTTTTAATCCTGGTTGGATAAGTTGAAATGTTACATGGCATATTTCACCTCATTTCTTACATTTGCAGTAGTAGTACCAATGATATCATTTTGAATATTAATCAATTTAGCTTCATGAGAAAAAGTAATACCTTGCTGATTTGGATCAATTTTAGCTTATTTTTCATATAAACAAAATATTCTCAATTTAAATGAGTGTATTGGAGTATTGGTTATGGTTGGTTAAGACCCATACTTTTATAAGGATAACACAAGGCCCAAAATAAATAATAAGTGACAAAAAAACCCAATGAATCTTTCCATTTCCCTTTATCATGTAGATATTTGGCATGGTACCCAAGTTGTGAAAAACATCTTTCACTACAATAGTTTTCTGATGTCATAGTATAAATGTGGAATTGTAAAGAGTAAGAACCACCCATGAATAAAAAAAAATTTAAATCATGGTGAATTTCATGTTTTTTGGTAATTTGAACTTGATGATTTTTCATAGGATGTGGGCCTTGAATTAGTCTCATATTAAGTAACATATGAAAACTAGTCATATAAATATTAGGGACACCACATTTTTTTTCATAAAGCTCCTTAGGTAATTAATCTCCCTCATTTTTGTGAAGGATAATTTATTTTTATTTTGAGGGAGATATGTTAAGCTCTTGTGGATGAGTAACTATCAATGAAGCATATTTATGAACTTTAGTATGTAAATGTGTAAAAGACTCATGTTGTTTATGCAATGATATTTCCATTAATGGGTAAATAATATCTCTAATAAAAATTAATTGTAACTCAAAATCCAAAGGTATAAATGATATCTCATATTATGTTGTACTTTTCAATATAATGTTATAATATTGAAGAGATACATTTTCATGTTATTTGAAATTGTAAAAATGTTCTTATGTAAGTTTATGCACCTTATGGATATTGAAATTAATGAATACCACATCTTATAATTATACAAAAGTCATTAAGGAACCTCTTTGTCAGATATAGAGCCAATTATGAGATTCATTATAAATTCTCACATGGAGTAATTTAATAATAGTATGTCATATTTTTCCCATTGCCCAAAAATAATGTAGATATGTTATAATGTGGTCTAACGGGTCCTTATGATTAAAAAAGAAAGGTAAATTTGGTAATTTAAAATCTTATGGATAAGGGTATTCAAGTATACATTATGTAATAGGTTGATTTTTTAATGGGGTAACATTTACAATAGTATTATGGAAATCCATTTTTATTTTAAGTATAGAAACCTATTCTTGAAGATCCCCATTCATTCTCATTATAGAAATAATATATTCTAAATGAATGGTGGTATTTATCATATGTATTATAATTGGTTATAATCCACCACATTTTTTAAATCTAGTTCTATGAGCATGATCATCCTCATGTATAACAAGTTAAAGTTTGTGATCATTGAATTCATGACACTTTGGTAATGGTAATGGATATATGAATATTGGTAATTTTGGAATATTATTTGAATATATTAGACAATTGGAAGAATTTGGTTCATTCAATTTTGGTAATGACATAACAATTTTATCTTAACAAAACTTTGATAAAGGCATTAATTTTGGTATAGTGTAAACTTTATGTGTAAATGAATCTTTTATAAGATAAAAATCATTTAATTTAGGTTCCTTTATGGATGTTTGTAATAGTTTCATATTTGGAACATGAGGATCCTTTTTCACTTTAGTTTTTTAATTATTTATTGTTTTTAATGGATTAACAATTACTTGTTAAAGGTGACATGATTTCTTGGTTAAGATTTCAAAAAAAATTAATATCAAATGAAGGTAGGAAAAAATCATCACCCTTGACAAGTGGGATATTATTTTGAAATGTTTGAATAGGAGTGGTTTTATCAATTAATTTCAAGGAACATACCATTTATAACTATTTTTGAAAATCCTCCATGATGTCCTTATGGAGTTGGTAAAATATATCATGATCAAATGAAATAAATTTTTTTTTCTTGTAAAACCAAATTTCATGTAAAAGGTAAAGGCAAGGGATATTAATCTTACTTGATATGGATCAAGTAATTTTTTGAGATGGTGGTAGCATTGACCTATTTACAAATATGATAACTACCACAATTAAATGCTTTTATATTATATGTTTGAGCACTCAGAGGAATGTGTTGATGCCTTAAAATTGCACTTGATTTTAATCAACAACAATGGGAAGTTTCAAGCTGTGGGATGATGAGGCTTGAAACAACCTCTATATTTTAGAGAAGCTGGTCTCTTATTTTTTTATCAGGTATTGGATAAAAGGGATAGGAGATTAAAAAGAAATGCAAATGTAGGAATTGAAACCTAACTATGGCAATGCGCCTAAGTGTAATCCTAATACTAACTTGAGCACATAGAAACTATTATATGATTCAATTAAATTTAAGATTAGACAAGTGCATGATCAATGTAAATGATTGGAATAATAGAAATAGAGGCTCACAATAGGGGAGTCTTTTAGAGAGATACAGGAATTGTCAACAAAGGCATAGTGTTCAATCTTATTAATAAAACCCTTCAATCACATAAGATGCGCATAAGTCACACACAGTTATGTAGAACTTTAGATTCCAAAAAATGAGACAAAAGCAAATAACACTTCCAATCACAACACTAGAAAATCTACAACATAGACTACTGTGTAAATGACATAGGTAATACCAACCAAGGCATGGAGCTTAAATTTCCTTAATTCATTCAACCATATAAAGGGCACAAAACATGCATGATTATATCAACTTTTACAACTTTACAAAATCAAGACAAGAGCAAGTGATATTACTGGTCAAAATTACAAGAAGTCTAAACTATGAAAAATCTTCCCCCCTTTTAATTTACAATTGTTCTTTTATAGCCTCAATTTTCCTTCCATCACTCCCCTTCCCATGAAATTCTCTTCCATCCTTCACTCACGGAGAAAAAATAGATAGTGCATTCAATGCCTTAGATGTGTCCTAGTCTTATCAAGAACTACCCTGATTAGGGCATGGTGATCCCTTTATAGTACCTCTCTTTGCACCTAAAATTCTTTGTTTCATCACCTATTTGGCTGCTCAACTATCTACTCTACCTTTGCTTATAGGGGACAAACAAACAGCATCTTTAATACTTGCAAGCCCTAAAAATCTACTCGGTGCACTATTTTATCTACCAAGAATAAATCTCATCGAATTTCCCTTCATTTTCACTGTAACAGGTAGATGGGCACTCCATTCTATTGAAATGGAAGAGGACACTTAGTCAATTTGTGAAATTTCTCTCCTTTTGTCTTAGAAGACACTAGAGGATGACACTTGGCCACTTCCATTTTCTCGATACTTTATAGTTTTATCAAAATAAAACTCACTACGTTCTTTGCTTGGGCAACCTTTAAGAAAGGATGGATGTACATGGCAGTATTCACTTGTTGACACTTGATGCTTCCTCAGTCCTTTAAAATATCATCTGGGACCCACCACGATCTTTATTCAAAATTTAGGCTCAAGATGGTTTCTCAGAGGTTGACATGTGGTGACCTCCGCTACTCCTGGGAAGATACATGGCATGTTCCACTTCTCCTTCTGGGGGTATGTGGTGAGGGACCCAGAAGGTGACACTTGGCAGCTTTTGTTGTACTTCAATATTTAAGCAAAATGAAATGATGCTTTTATGCATTAAATGAAAGCATTGGACCAAAGTCTCCCAAATTATGATAGATGGTGGCTTTTATTGCTTCTTCAAAAAGGTCATTTAGGGCCTCCACAACTGCCACCTGACACATTCTACTCTCTCTACTGCTTAGCTTGTTGAAAGTCTTTGTCAAAAATAAAATGTGGGTGCCCTTATGAGCCACAGATGCTGGCACATGGTGTGTTTTGCTTAACTACTACTAGATATGTGGCACATTCTGTGGTTCTCCAAAAAATTGCAAACAGGTGTTCAGAGGATGCCAGCTATCCAGCTTCATCTCCTAGAGATCAACACTTGGTGACCTCTACTCAAATTCAAAACTTAGGCCAAGAATGAAATGAAAGGAAACAAAAGGGGAAAAGGACCCACACTCAGAGGGCAACACTTGGCAGCTTCCGCTGCACTTTGATACTTAGGCAAAATGAATTGGCCCTCTACTTCAAAATTTTATTACTTTGCCCAAGGTGTGCAGGAACCAAAATTGTGGTGCTCGACTAAAAATTTGAATGCAACATAGAGTAAAATTTACTCTATAGTTATTGGTGACCATTAGGACTTTTGAGCATACTCAAAAAGAAGACTCCACCTCCCGTTATATCAAAATTGTGAAAATTATAGCTTCAAAAGAGCCATCGACGTATGTTTAAACACTTATTCAAAAGCAAAGTAGGAAAACAATGGAAAAACAATGTGAGAAAGGGAAACTATTTAACTACAATACATGAGAGACCAATTGAAATGTTTTAAATAGATTCTATTTATAGGAATCTCTTCAGGTTCTCCTTCCATCGACTCTAGCTCAAAAGAATTCTCTTGCTTGCACACATGAATTCTATATGAACTAGACCATAGCACTTCGAACTTGGTATGTTGACCCAGCTTGGTGGCCTGTGCATCCCATTTTAAAACAATCGAGCCCACTTAAAAATTAGGATTTGAAGTTATTTTGTCAAAACAATTCTTAACCATTCCTTGATGCTTGATCAATGAATCATGGGCCATATCCCTCTTTTCCTAAACCTCCAGAAGTTCTATGAGTCTGACCTGCATGGGGCCATGTTTTTCAATTTCAATTTATTTAATCAGCTGAAGAGTAGGGATTTCCAAGCTTCGCGGAATCATGACCAACTTTCCATATACCAATTCATATGGAGACATTTTGATCACCTACTTGGGCATGATTCTATCAGCCCATAGTGCTAGATTAAGCACTTTATGCTATTCTTTGTGATGAACTACCCCTATTCTTTTGATGAGTCTTATCAGGTTCTTATTGGTTGATTCTATTAGACCATTACCTTAAGGGTAATAGTTAGATGAAGTTTTCAAATATATTCTAAGTATCAAGGTGAAGTCAGATACCTTAGACCCCAAGAATGCTTTAGCATTATGGAATGATGGTGCGAGGAGCCCCAATGTGAGTAGTGATTCCTCCTAGAAAATCTAGGATCACATTTTCTATTGCTTCCTTAAGTGGGACTGCTTTAGTCCATTTGGTGAAATAGTTTATGGTAGTTAATATCCATTTGTGACCCATGCTAGACACTAGATTTATCATCCCAATGAAGTCAAGACCCCATTGAGTGAAAGGCTCATCCACAACTCTAGGACTAAGGGGCATGGTTGCATTCCTTCTCATTCCCATATAATACTGGCAGGATTGACATTTTCTAACTAGCTGATAACAATCTAAAAATAAAGTAGGCCAGAAATACCTTGCCTCATTTATCTTTATGGCTGTGGTCTTTGTAGAAAAATGTCCCCCTGATATTCCATGATGCATTTCGTGTAGTATCCTTTGGGCTTCAGCCTGTTCTACACATTGTAATAATTTCCCATCAAAATTTCTTCCAAAAAGGACTTGTTCAATTAAAAAAAAATAAACTCCCTATATCTTGTAAAATCTCCTCTTGTTTCGAGGGAGTTCTCTTGAATAAACACCATTTTTCATGAATTGAATCCTATTTGTGACCCTAGATTTCTATTCAAACTCTTGCAATTTTAGCACGCTCTCTATTTCTCCTTCTGAATCTGCTTCCTTAGGTAACATCTTTTCAAGTTCTTGGGTTATATATTAGCACAAACTCCTTCCTCTAACCAGCTTGGTGGGTCTAACCTCCACATCATATTCAAGGATCTTAGTGATCCAATTGGCTCTTTTCTCAGTAATTTTCTCCTCCATGATATATTCCCTAACACTTGGGTGAGCTACAAGTATCAAAATCTTGTTCCTTGATATCAGATGCCTAAATTTCTTGAGGGCTTTTATCGTGGCATAGGCCTATCTTTCCACAAAATTGTACCTAGTCTCATACTCTCTGAGAGTTATTGAGAAGAAGGCTATTGGGTGTTCCCCTTCTAGCCCATCATTCTTTTGAGTTAGGATAGCAACAATACTCGACTCTCCTCCATAGACATACATTATAAAGGGTTTGGAAAACTCTGGTTTCTTGAGCACTGGGGCTACTGAGATAGCCTTCTTGACCTCTTTGAATGCTTGCTTCCCTTCTATAGTCCACTTGAAGACTAGGTCCTCTTTTAACAAGAGTGTCATTGGTCTAACCAAGCCTACAAAATCAGAAATGAATTTACTGACAAAATTGATCTTCCCTAAAAAAGACTGGACTACATTTTTATTGTCTAGAAGAGGTAGGTTCATTATAGCTGTGATTATCTTGGGATCTATAGAAACTCCTTCCTTAGTTACTATGTGCCCCAATAGTTTACCCTGAGGTACAACAAAAATACATTTCTTGGGATTCAATGATATCCCAAAATCCTGACATTTCTTAAAGACTGATTCCAAATGATCAAAATGATCATCAACATTTTTTGAGAAAATAGTGAGATCATCCATATAACTTACAATGACCTTATTTATTAGCTCACTAAAGGCTATATCCATAGCTTGTTGAAAGGTAGCTCCTACATTTGATAAGGCAAATGGCATTTTTGCGTAGGCAAATGTCCCCCATTTGGTAGTGAAAGTAGTCTTATACTGGTCTTCCTCAGTGAGCCAGATCTGATTATACCCAGAGAAACCATCAAGTAAAGAAAACCTCTTTGATCCATCCATAGTTTGCAAAAAAAATTCCATGGAGGGCAAGGGATAGTGGTCTTTTAGAGATGCTCTATTTAGATCCTTGAAATCTACACATAATCTCATGTCTCCATTCTTTTTCCTAACTAGGACCAGATTTGATACCTAGGTTGAGTGTTTGATTCGGAATATTATCTTTGAATCTAAAAGCTTCTATAACTCATTTACCACTAGAGGCTAAATCCTTGGATTTACTAGCCTCTATTTATACCTGATGGGTTTGGATCCTTCAGTCAACTCTATTTTATGCTGGATAATGTCTTTGTTGTATCCATGAAGGTCATCGTAGCTCCAAGCTATGACTCTATCATATCTTTGACACAATTCAATCAAATTTTCCTTTTCCTTTTGAGTTTTAAAATTCCCAACCTTTAGTTTCTTCCTAGTACTCACCTCTACCTCAGAATAGTCTACCTCATCTACCTAGAACCTTTTCTTTCCTAGGCTTACATCTT
Organism: Torreya grandis; assembly: GCA_037957365.1. Lineage (NCBI taxonomy): Eukaryota > Viridiplantae > Streptophyta > Pinopsida > Cupressales > Taxaceae > Torreya > Torreya grandis. The sequence continues at coordinate 271,511 of JARHVA010004334.1, read as the reverse complement.
CTAGGTCAAACAAATTTTTTAAGGTGATCAAGCCTTTGGGGAGCTTATTAGTCCTTAATTGAATAACCTGATCACCATATGCCTCTTCAAGTTTAGTTTGCAACTGATCTACAAACTCATCTAATTGTTGTAAGAAAGAGACTACTTGAGCATCATTTTCAAACACTTGCCAATTTTCATCATTGTTTGGGATGGTTGGCCTCACTAAAACTTTCATTGACTCATTGTTAACCAATAAGCTAGTCGTTGGGTTAAATTGTGAGCCAATTTGATCCATCCTATCAGCCTCAGTGTTTTGACTTCTAGGAATGATTTTAATATTGAAGGCATCAAAATACTCTATCAAATCCCAAATCCTATGCCTGTAGGACCTCATTCTCACATTCTTGGCCACTGCCTTTTCTCGTATTTGCTTCACCACTAATTCTGAATCTCCTCTTACTCTTAGGTTTTTTATCCTATTTTTCTTGGCTAATAGGAGCCAATGTACTAGATATTCATATTCTACATCATTATTCATGCAATCAAATTGAAATTAGATAGCCCTTAAAATTTTATCACCATTTAGAGCAGTAAGACAGATTCCTGCTCCAGCACCATGTTTGCTTCTGGCCCCATCAAAATTCAAAGTCCAGACCTCCAAATCTTCAGCAATAGGTGCCTCTTCACTTATAAATTTTGGGATCACTTGATCCTCATCAAAAATGACATACATGCCCAAGCTAGTAGAATCATAGTTCCCATATGGGTCACTATGCATCATAGCCAACAACTGACTGTTTTCTTCTTCTTGATCATGCTCGGTCCAGTTGCCTAGTTCTTCAACAAAATTTATTTCTTCTTTATTTATCATGGCATGATCTACTTCTAATCTTGTGGTTATCTCATTGGTGAAGTGGTCTTTGGACAGTGGTTCAGATAGAATCTTCATTTTTGAACCATATCTGGTTCGCAGGATGAGGTGAGACCTGTCAAGAGACATGTATCCTCTTATTTTTGCTATAAAGTCTCTAGATAAACATAAACCAAATATAGGAGGGATATCTATGACAACTATATCTTGGTTGATAATTACGTTGGGACATGTGTATAACTACAAGGGGAGTTGTTTTATTCTCCCTATGGTTTGCACTATTTTGCCATCTAGCTACATAACTCCTTTTACAAGGGGTTCATAATTTATTTTCAAGGCATCAAATATTTGTTTAGGCATCACAGTTGTGCTAGCTCCTAAATCTATCAATTCATTATGTAAAAGTTTATTTCCAACTATCATAGTCAAATAGAAAGGCTCTGGCTTGGATTTACTTACTTGTGCTCCATTATTCATGAAGGTTGTTGTCGTTGGAGGAATTGAGTCTTTGAGATTTTCCTTTCCAGTAGGTCCTCCCTTGGTAACAGTACCTTTGAGCACTATTTGTCTTTGTAGAGCTTCTTGTAGTAATGTCTTTTGCTCAGGGATAGCCAAGATATACCGTATAGATACTTGTGCTAGAGTCCTCTTTAATTGGTCCACTACATTGACCGGCACCAAAGACTGAGTTTTTTGGAAATATGAATACCTTGTCTTTTCTTGAATCTGGATAGGGATCCCTTGATCTTGTACTGATTGAGGTACTTCTTATCTAATAGTGACATTCTTTTGCCCTTGAGATGAAGGATTATTCTTGACTTGACCACTTGCAATCTCGGGCTACTTCACCATTCTCCTCTTCAACCTGCTATAGTAGTCAGATTGCACTACTAGCCTTTGGGAGGTGGATGCTTCATTTAAAAAGAATATTTCTTCATCCTCAACCCATGAGAACAAAGTGTGTTCTAGGGCTATCTCTTCCTCTTGTTGTAAGGACATTCCTTTAATATGAGCCACTAGAACTAAATTTTACATGTCGAGAGACTGGTATGCTTGACTGCTACTTGTACTAGCAAACTGGCCATCCATTCTCCTCTGCTCAGCTACCCTTTACTACAGGTTACCCCTAGGATAATCTCTAGGTGTGTGAGCATCATTGCAAGGAAAACACCAAGTATTATTATCATCCACATAATTATTCTGACCCAGAACCATTTCCCTATTTGATTTGGGGGGAATGGTCTATAAGGGTGTGGGAATAGCAACTAATTGATTTGTTGTTTGATTGTTGGTTTGCCTTGGAGGGCCTTGATACTAGTTTGGTTGGGATGAAAACATATTCCCTTGATAGCCTTGATAAGGAGGCTTAGGGAAAGTGTTCTGGTACCTCTTCATATTAATTAACTCATTGGAGAATGTCCTTAGCATACTTTTGATATCATCCATCTCGGATGAATGAGAAAGGATCGGCTGCTTCATAGATGATGAGGGGTAAGTATACATAGACACTGGGGGGATGAAAGCTTTTGGAACCTCTTGAGGTAAAGGCAAGGAGATTTCTAGGAACATAGGCATGCGAGGCCTTGGAGGTAGCTTTTTGGCATTAATTAAATGATTTTCAGGTATGACCACAAGGTCATAGGATGTCGACAAAGTGTGTCCTCCTAGTGACTAAATTATGATAGATATATCTGAATTTAAAGCCTTGAGATAGAGTACTATGGCCATACTAGGTGGTGGTTTAGCTACAATAGGGATTCTATCCCAAGTTTTCTAGAATCTGGTATTGAAGTTAGTCATGTCCTCTTGTGGTCCCCTCTGAATAGTGATCAATTACTGTAACAGGGAAGACTTATCACCCTTCTCTACAAATCTTTCAAAAAATAGATCTCCAAGATGGTCCCATGTAGAAATGGTGTTTGGGGTCAAAGACCAATACCATTCTACTGCCTTTCCTTTGAATGAGGCTGCTAACATTCTTAAGGCCACATTTTGCTCTGTGACACCATGTATGGCACAAACATCTGATACATCTTGAAGATGCTCCATGGGTGTCTTTGAGTCTTGCCCACTAAATTTGGGTAGAGATTTTAGAGCATTTCCTAGAATAGGATCCCAAATATCTGGTGGTGTTGGGAGAATTAAGGGGCTACTAGTGTTCAGCCTTGAATAATTTCTTGGAGGGACATTGGATCCCATGTTTGATACTGGTAGAAACTAGCTAGCTCTTCTTGGACTAACTACTAGAGGTGGAAAAAGAATACTTAGACTTGCAACAGATTGTGATCTGGTGACTGGTCCATAGCTTTGACTCCTCGTAGCTCTCTAGTTCATGCAGTCTTGATAAAAACTTCAAGACTGGTCCCACTGGGCATGCCAAAAATTGTTGATGCCTTAAAATTGTGCTTGATTTTAATCAACAACAATGGGAAGTTTCAAGCTGTGGGATGATGTAGCTTGAAACAACCTCTAGATTTTAGAGAAGCTGGTCTCTTCTTTTGTATCAGGTATTGGAGAAAAGGGATAGGAGATTAAAAAGAAATGCAAATGCAGGAATTGAAACCTAACTATGGTGATGCGCCTGAGTCTAATCCTAATCCTAACCTAAGCACAAAGAAACTATTATATGATTCAATTACATTTAAGAGTAGATAGGTGCATGATCAATGTAAATGATTAGAATAATAGAAACAGAGGCTCACAATAGGGGAGTCTTTTGTTGAGATACATGAATTTTCAACAAAGGCATAGTGTTCAATCTTCTTAATAGAACCCTTCAATCACATAAGAGGCTCAAAAGTCACACACAGTTATGTAGAACTTCAAATTCTAGAAAATGAGACAAAAGCAAATAACATTTCCAATCACAACACTAGCAAATCTACATCATAGACTACAATGTAAATGACACAAGTAACACCAACTAAGGCATGGAGCTTAAATTTTCTTAATTCATTCAACCACATAAAGGGCACAGAAACATGCACAATTATATCAACTTTTACAACTTTAGGAAATCAAGACAAGAGCAAATGATATTACTGGTTAAAATTACAAGAAGTCTAAACTATCATAGTTCTTCCCCCCTTTTAATTTACAATTCTTCTTCTTTTATAGCCTCAAATGTTTCCTTCCATCACTCCCCTTTCGTGCAATTCTCTTTCATCCTTCACTCATGAGGACAAAACATATGGTGCATTCAATGCCTTGGATGCATCCTAGTCTTATCAAGAGCTGCCCTGACTGTGGCATGGTGATCCCTTTCTAGTACCTCTCTTTGAACCTAAAATTCTTCATTCCATCACCTATTTGGCTGCTCAACTATCTACTCTACCTTTGCTTATAGGGGACAAACAGATGGCATTTTTAATACTTGCAAGCCCCAGAAATCTACCTGGTGCACTATTCTATCTACTAGGAATAACTCTCACCAAATTTCCCTCCATTTTTGCTTTAATAGGTAGACGAACACTCTATTCTATTGAAACAAAAGAGGACACTTAGGCAATTTATGAAGTTTCTCTCCTTTTTTCTTAGAAGACACTGGAGGATGACACTTGGCTGCTTCTATTTTCTTGATACTTTGTAGTTTTATCAAAACAAAACTCACTACATTCCTTGCTTGGGAAACCTTTAAGAAAGGATGGATGTACATGGCCATCTTCACTTGTTGACACTCAGTGCTTCCTCGGTCCTTTGAAATATCATCTGGGACCCACCATAATCTTTATTCGATAGTTATGCTCAAGATGATTTCTTAGAGGTTGACACATGGTGACCTCTGCTGCTCCTAGGAAGATACTTGGCATCTTCTACTTCTCCTTCTGGGGGTATGTGGTGAGGGACTTGAAAGGTGACACTTGGCAGCTTCTGCTACACTTCAGTATTTAATCAAAATGAAATGACACCTTTATGTATTAAATGAAAGCATTAGACCAAAGTATCCTAGATGATGACACGTGGTGGCTTCCACTGCTTCTTTAAAAAGGTCATTCAAGGCCTCTGTAACTGCCACCTAGCACTTTTTGCTCTCTCTACTACTTATCTTGTTGAAAGTCTTTGTCAAAAAGAAAATGTGGGTGCCCTTATGACATGTAGATGTTAGCACATGGTGCACTCTGCTTAACTACTACTGGATATGTGGCACATTCTGTGGTTTTCCAAAAAGTTACAAAAATGTGTTTGGAGGATGCCAGCTATCTAGCTTTGTCTCTCAAAGATCGACACTTGGTGACCTTTGCTCGAATTCAAAACTTAGGCCATGAATGAAATGAAAGGAAACAAAAGGGGAAAAGGACCCACACTCAGAGGGTGACACTTGGTAGCTTTTGTTGCACTTGGATACTTAGGCAAAATGAATTGGCCCTCTTCTTCAAAATTCTACTACTTTGCCCAAGGTGCGTAGGAACCAAAATTGTGGTGCTCGACTAAAAATTTGAAAGCAACGTAGAGTAAAATTTACTCTAGAAAATGCAAGAGTAATCAAGTTTGATTACTTCATTGAGGGAGAATTAGAGAGTTTCATAATCATAGTCATCAAATCAATCATTATCATCCATGATGAGAGAGTTAAAGAACATAAATTTTAGGTTAAGGTAGATGATAAGCATCTAAAATATATTTCTTATGTGATAATGATGCTTAAAGATTGGTTTATCTAAATCTTTAAAGGTAATTTGGATAAAGATCCTATTGGGATAAATATGGTTAAAAATATCTAATTTAATAAGCACAAGGATGAGGAAAAGACCTATAATAGACCAATTTAATTGAAAAACTAATATATAATGTATAATACATTTATTCCACTAAGATATGGTAAAAATGGAAAGTATATCTATGTTAAATATGGTAATGACAAATAAATAATATACTTAGTTGTTTTTGATGCTAATATAGATATAAATCTAGAATAGGAAGGATGTAGAGTATAAATTATTTTATAATAGTCACCAAATTCTAGATTAAGTAGCTATGTAGCCTTAGACACTTGAGTCACCTTAGGATAGTTGAATCAATGACAGTGTTCGGGTTAGATGTACATCTCCTATATGGAATACCTATTGAAACATTATGTGACCTTGGATTTTTCTAGGATTTTTATTTCCTACATTATGGTTAATTAAATTATAGTTCATGGATGGTCTCACCTTATCAAATGGTCAAAAACCTAGTACTTCATCCTCATAGTGGTTGTGGTAAAATTGGGTAATTAGTAACATAGTGTCAAGTTTCCCCAATGAACCCTATGTCCATGAGCACTACCTACATATCCAATAAATTGAATAAGGATTAATAATTATGTAGTTCTCCCCTATATGTATTCTTGTGTGGGAATCATAAAATATGTGATAATAAATTACAATAGTGACCTAACTTGTAACTTGGTAAATATAGCTCTTGGGTTGCTCCTTCAAAACTTCATACCTTAATAGATGTGTTACCTATGAATAATATAGAAATCAAATAAAATATGGAATATTTTCTCAAATTAATGATGTATTGAATGCTTTTGGTAAGTTACTTATTGAGTAGGTAAGAAATTTCTAGGTGAGGAATGAGTGAGGTTGATATCCATACAAATTCCTTTAGAGAATAACTTAGATAATAACACTTATGATGAACATTAATATATGTTTCATTTTTAAATTAGATGAATTTTAGAGCCTTAGATACTTTCCTTATAGAAGGACATCTACGTCGATGTAGATGTTTGTAAAGGGACACAAGTGTATAGGGAACAAGGAAACAAATACATGCTCATAACTTGGAAAGGCATAAGATAAATATTTTTTAAGTATTCTAGGAAAGATATAAGTCATTGATCATCAACATAAGAATATTTATACTAGGATATAGGCAAAGAGGAACAAGATAGTAGATATAACACTTGTAAAAGTAGGAAAGGTCTAAAACTGAGAGGAATAACCAAGGTTTGAATTTTGTATGTGTACAAGATTGAAGTGATTTATAATTCATAAATAGTGTCTACATCTCCCTTGAAAGGGTAATAAATAGGAAATCCAAATTACTATGTATCTCATACTTGGGAAAACATTACATCATAAATACATAGTGGATTCCATGGAATCATTATCTAATACTAAGTAACATACTCAATTATTCAAAACAACTAAGAATGTTCCTATTATTTATAGTTATAGTAAACTACATATAATAAAACCATGGGTTCTGAGAACCCCTACTCCTTTTATTACCTCTTCAAGACCATAGAGTTGTATGATACATATGCAGAGCATCATATATTCTATGATGTCATATATTACACCAATACATGCTCCTCAACAACACTTCTAGTTTGATATACCATAGTTTAAGATTAGAGATACCTATGAGAATGAATATTATGTGATCATAGTTAGACTTTTTATTTATAAATATTTCAAATATATATATATATATATATATATATATATAATGTGTATATATGGAAAGGAATGATATGATATTTTCTAACATGGATCAAACAACATGAGTATAGTAAATAGTCCAACTAGAAACATGTTGAATATATATATATATATATATATATATATATATATATATTCAACATGTTTCTAGTTGGACTATTTACTATACTCATGTTGTTTGATCCATGTTAGAAAATATCATATCATTCCTTTCCATATATACACATTGGATGGGATCATAGGTATATATATATATATATATATATATATATATATATATATATATATATATATATATATATATATATATTCAACATGTTTCTAGTTGGACTATTTACTATACTCATGTTGTTTGATCCATGTTAGAAAATATCATATCATTCCTTTCCATATATACACATTGGATGGGATCATAGGTAGCCTTTTTATTTCTAAATATTTCAAAAAATAAAAATAAAATACAAATTATAAAATTATAAAACCATTATAAAAATTCAAAAAAACCCAAAATATTTAACATGTTTCTAATTGAACTATTTATTATACACGTGTTTCTTGATCCACTTTAGTAAATACCATATCACTCCTTACCATATGTACAAATATGTTTCATGCATAATTTGAGTGTGATACAAGCATACCCTAATACATGATATATGCACATATAGATGTTATGTCTTCCCTATGCTCTCATCATAAGTATGTTGTGGACATCTACTTATTTTATCATGATATACCCAACGTATATTATTCTAAGACCACTTTAAATTATAATTTTTGATCTTCTATAATTACACATGCTTATATCTATGATCATGTATTTTCATAATGTATTTGATATGTTATGTAATTGGTTATTTATTTAGATGTGGGAATTATCTAGGGTTAATAAGATTAGATTATAAATTACATAAGGGTGGTTAACTAATATAACAATTAGACATATGGTGTTTTAAAATTAAACAATTATGATTGATAAAAATAATAAAGTGCAACTATTGATAGATATTATAATAAATTGGAAATAATGATTCTTAGCTAGTTTACTATGCATATGAATGTAAAAATAGGAACATGATTCAAGTGGACTATATTATGATTCCATAATAGTTTTTAGTTTATTGAAATATCCTTTTAATGGCCTCAAAAACTAATTATATCTAGACAATTATGTTGGCACATGTGTCTAACTCTACCATAGGTGTCATGTAATAAACATTGATTAGATATGGATGTGACCAACTAGAGCCTTATAGGTTTTTTCCACCTCTCTTTTGATGTTTTCAAATCATGTGCATAGTCTATCACTCTTTGTCAAATCATCAAAACCTTAGCTCTTCACCCTTGATGTGATTGTGGTTAAAATGGTTTAGTGAGCCCATGGTGTTGAGATAAACCCAAAGACTAATTTATCAATGGGAATTTCTGACATAGCCACCATTATGAAGAGGGACTAAAAGTAATGTAACTTTATATTATGTGTTGGCTTGTGTGTGTACAAGGGGGTAAAATGTGATAATCAAAGACATACAATGACCTAACTTGTAATTGATAAAATATGTCTCATGTGATTCTCTTGAATGACTCAGACTTATATATGTGTGTGTGTGTGTGTGTGTGTGTGTATGTATGTATATACATACATACATACATACATATATATACACATACATACATACATACATACATACATATATGTGTGTGTGTGTGTATGTATGTATATATATATATATATATATATATATATATATATATATATATGTATGTATGTATGTATGTATGTATGTAAACACACACACACATATTTATGTATACACACACACACACACACACACACACATATATATGTATATTTATATATATGTATATATATATGTATGTATATATATATATATATATATATATATATATACACATATATATATCCATATATATATATATATATATATACATACATACATACATATATATAAATATACATATATATATATGTATATTTATATATATTTATATATATATATGTGTGTGTGTGTGTATGTGTGTATATATATATACACATATACATATATATATATATATATATATATATATATATATATATCCTATAACTAATATAGAATTAGGTAAAAATAGGGTATATTTTCTGACTTGAATGCTTGATTAAGTGGTTCTTTTTATATTGCATTATGAGTTGTATATGATTTTAAGGTCCCAAATGAATAAGGGTTAATATTGTATATTCCAATCCATTTTATAAATATCATGCATTAAAATAGTTAAGATAACCTTCTGGATACATTTCTTTTTCAAATTGGATGAATTTTGGCCACTTGACACTTTGTAGGAAAATGTATATTTTTGTGGATGCATGTGTTTGTCTATGACACAAGTGTCTAGTGAGTTATAAAATAGGTACAAGTCAAATACTAGTAGTGAAGGATAATAAATACATTTATATTTTTTTTCATAATATATAAGGCCTTGGTCATCACAATAACAATGGTCAAAATAAGAGATAATAAATTAGGCATAAATAGATAGTGAATGAAAGCCTTCCAATAGAAAGATGGTTTATAAATGAATGGTATATCCATCATATGTATTTTACAAGTGTAAAAGACTAAGGTACTATATAAATATTATTTGACTATCTATATTCCCCATATTTAATCTAGGAATTAAATTGTTAGTTTAAAAGCTAGAAATGTGTACATGGCATGTACAAAATACCTTGTATTTGTGTTAGCCACATTGAGTGATTTATTGGTGATTGGCCTATAATGAAGAACATGTTATAGTATATAATCATTATATGAAATTTCAACTTAAAATAATTTTAAATTATTAAAGTAAAAATATCAAGGTTAGGATTACATCTATGAGTCGATGCAACCATCTTATCTTTTGGTGATTTAATTTGAAAGGATGCCTAATTATGAATAATTAGAGCTCATATTAGGAAAAATATAAGTTTTTAGGTGAATACACATGTGAACATGTGTGCACGTGCACATGTGCACATGCATGCATGCACACACACACACACACACACACACACACACACACACACAGAGAGAGAGAGAGAGAGAGAGAGAGAGAGAGAGAGAGAGAGAGAGAGAGAGAGAGAGAGAGAGAGAGAGAGAGAGAGAGAGAGAGAGAGAGAGAGAGAGAGAGAGAGAGAGAGAGAGAGAGAGAGAGAGAGAGAGAGAGAGAGAGAGAGAGAGAGAGAGAGAGAGAGAGGAAAATATACCTATAATCTTGGTGTAAAGGTGAGTTACAACATGACCATTAAGCTTTTTTATCTCAATCATGCCACCCAAATATGTGCATGAACTATTTAGTGTGAGTCATTAAATCAAACTATATATCTAGTGATGGTTGATGATTTAATCAAATCCAAAATATAATTTTGGTAAATTTATATGTTTTAATCAAATCTAACATATAAATTTAGAAAGATTGAGTTATTTAATAAACTCAACCTTCTAAAGATGAATAAACTATTCCATTATATTATCATGATAATAGTCCATCTTAGGTATGATATTAGTCCATTATAGTATTTAAAATATGGAAAATGAATTGAATTCACACTTTTTAGGTTTTCCTTGTATGGAAGAAGCACCTCATATATGTCTCAAGATGAAATTTGGGTATAATAATAGTATGAATGTATATAATGTTTCCAAAAATGTGTTTTTAAATCATATAATTGTCAAATATATAAAACTTTAAAATTGGTGCAAGTGTGGACGACATGTTTCAATGACATGTCCCCACTAAATCTAGATAATTTGAGAAACTACAAAAAATGTGGAGAACATGTTTTTATAACATGCCTCCAATATAATATGAAACTATGAAAATGTGGAACTCATGATTCTATCATATTCCCCCCTCCCTTTTGAGGTGAGGGTAAATAGAATATAGTATTTACCTTAACTCAAAAAGATAAGGTTGCTATATAAGCTATGTATGGATCATGTAGCATATATAAATAACATGTCTATGTAGATATAACATTAAATAACGTAATATGTGATCACATTAAGTCCTATTATACATGATATATATCATGGAAATGTCTGGAGATTAAAATTACAATCTCAACAAGAAATCAAGCACACACAAAATTTCACTTAAAATTACAAAAAAGGAATGGTCAAAGGATACCTCAAACAAGGTTCATTTTTAAATGTTGCACAATTGAAGGCACATGACTTGGTCAATTATCCAAAGATAATATAGAGACATATTCAAATGTAAAAATAGGTAAACAAATGTGTAAGGGCATCCATCAATTATTCATATTAAAATTTATAAAAAAAATACAATGTAAGATAATGGCAATAAATAAACACTCTCAAGGAAGTACATAAATGAAATCATGGAATATAAGCAACCAACATGAACATAGCATATTGGTTCTTAAAAATATTTATTAGAAAAAAATGTTATGTATAATTCATATACATAACACTATCAAAATACATGAGCATGGATATAGTCACATGTAAGTATATAATCTCAAACATGATAATGTAAAGTAATCATAGAATAATATAACCTAGGTGTATCATGATTAAAGAAGAATATTCCCCTAACATACTTATGATGTGACTATTATAATGTTACTAGGTGTACTTGTATCAAAATCAAAATGTGGGTGAAAAACATGTATATAGAAAATAATGATATGTTATCGACTAACATGGAATAAACAACATAAGTATAAGAAATAGTGTAACTAGGAACATGCTAAATATTTTTACAACTTTTGAATGTTTATTATATTTTCTTGTATATATTATATTTTTATATTTTTTATAATATTTGGAAACTAAAAGGATAACATATGAAACCATCTAAGGGATTATCATAGTTATTTATTATCTCAAAATATGGTATATCAAACTAGTGGTACTATCGAGGAACATGTATAGGTGTTATATATAGCACTATAAGATCTTTTATGCTCTCCATATCTATCATATGAGTTTTTGGTTTCAAGGATGTAATTTAAGGAGTGAGGTTTGTGGAAACAATCATTTTGTGTTCTATAGTTTAATATAAATAATATGAACATGTTTATTTGATATAGATAATTGAATATGTTTTATAGTATTAGATGAGTATTTTATGTAATACACTATGTATCTCTAATGCAATAATCTTTCATGTATGGGCCACCTAGGAAAGGGGATTGACTATTAATAATCCTTTATTTTAGGATTAAATTTAGTAGGTTTGATAATTATCTACCTTCAAATAAACTTTTCTTGTTCAAATGGTTGTTCATATGGAATTTTAGGAATTATGACTACCCTATTAGTATGAATGTATTTAATTTAACCATACACTATGAAAGGTACTACATGGATTTTATGTATCATAGGTCATACCAATAAAATATTAAATACTATTTTTTATAGTATAACTGATAAGGTAGTGACCACATGTGTTGGGCCAACCTATAAAGATAAGTCAATCTCAAAAGTAATGTGTTCTGATGTCCCATCCAATGCTCTGACCAATTTAGTCGAAGGATAAAAATAATAATGTGTATATCTTAAATGTTCAATTAATGTCAAGGTAAAAACATTATCACTCACACCATTATTAATCATAACACTATGAATAAGTTGGTAATCTAGGTATTATCAAATAAATAATGAATGAATATCTAAGTCATCATCCATAGTCTCACTATCATTAAAATTAATAGAGGGTCTTTAAACCATCAAACGTATATATCATATATAAGTACCAATAATCTAATATAATGGATGAAAATAAATCAGTGGAGGAGTATGTGCATTATATTTTGTTGATACTCAACTACCCATATTCCTAGAATGGGGACCCTCATATTTGAATTTTACAAAATGCCTAAGTGTTAAGTTTGATAAGTCATTTAGTTGCATAAGAAATTCAATTTAATACATCCTATTATTGGTTAAATATTCATCTTGAAATATAGATTGGCCTTTATAAATTCTTAAATTATTTGAAGTTACTTTGAGCTTTATCCAACTTCTCAAATAATAACCAATCATGAGTTGATCTTAAATGTGTAGTTAGGCTTCACCAAGAGTGTTCCATTAATTCATCAATCAACATGAACATGACCAAATTCACTAGAGCTTGTTGCATTAACATTTTAATTTGTTTAAAGCATTTAAATTTTGATTTAAACCTCTTTTATTTGGATTTTTATGGGTTTTTAAACATATCCAGAGTCTAACTTAAATTTTTGTGTAACTTTAAAAGATGACAACTTAAATGTAGCAATTTATGATGCCTCACAAGATGTCAAATTATGGATTACATTCTAAAAGGATAACTCACTCTATAGCATACAACTTTTCACCATGGTGTTTCTATGAGACACAAATATATTCTATCAAAACATCAAGCTATGCCATTAGCTAAATGAAAGGTGTTCCGTGTATGACATGTGAAATCATCTAGACTATCTGATCCAAAGGACTCCTCTAGGAACTCATCAAGAAGATGTGTGTCCCCACTAAATTTATGAGATTATGCCACATGTTTCATTAAAATTGATATTTGAAAGCTCCCAAGACATCATATACAAGATGCATAAGAGCCTTATAAGCATGAAACATGTAAGATCCTACACCATCTGATCCAAATCTCAATGGTGTGAAGCTATCCAAGGCCCCTTCTAAGTGAGACACATTTTTATCCAAAGGGAACATGTCATGCCTATACTACTCCTATCTAACAATCCAAAGGACTCCTCTAAGAGCTTGAAAAAATAACAAGTTTCCCTATTAGACCCATGATATGATATCATGTGCTTCCTTAAATTTGACACATGGGTGCACCTAGACCATCCAATATAAAGCTCATGAGATCCTACCAAAGGAACGTGTATAAAATCTTAAAGTCATTTGATCAAAGATTGATGTGATATAGCTATCCAAGGACTCATCAATGACTATCATATGTCCACACCATGTTTCATTTGATATAAATCTTGTGAGAGATTGAGATGATGACATGTGTCCCCATTGGACCCATGAGATGATGATGCATGTCATCCCTACAAATCTAAACCTAATATCAATAGATTACATCCAAGAATAACACATGGATCCCTTTGAGCTAGATTATTAATACAAAGTCACTTATCACTATCTATAAGGCTCTCAAGTGAAATAAAAATGCAATGCATGTCCAAGAAATATTATGATGGCCCATGAGAGAGACACCTATCTAGGTAGGGTACATACTACTTATAAGAGAAAAAAGTGGCACCCTCATATTTAACCAAATTAAAGGTCCCCATTCAACAACTCATAATAAATATAAATGTGTTACATGGCATTATATGAATGTATCATCACATCAAGATGCATCTCAAGAACCTAAGAGCAATTATAAAGTGACATGTGTTTAGATTTGAGCCAACTAAGTGGTTTAGTCATATTTAAGCCCCATAAATACCTAGTTAGATCTGATGTGGCATGCCACATGTGAATAGGTGGTAATATTTAGCTGTAAAGTTAAAATTGATGGTTTCTTCATGGATGAGAAATAATTCAAAGAGAATAATAAGGTATTCATTTCATGGTTCTAATAAGATGTGGAAATGGACAAGATAGAATCTAGAGGAAATTAAAGAGGCATTGAGGACCATACTCATGAAACATGGTAGGATGGATTGAAAATTTTATCAAGCCTATGTAGAGGTGCATACCTAGGAGGAGAATGAAAATTAATTAGGGAAGAAAAAACAATATTAGGTTGGCCATCTACTACCCCTAGGCCCATAAGGATATTCAATTATATCATGTAATTTTAGAAATTATAATATTCCTTTGAAATGTAAACATTCTAGCTACCTAGCTAGATTAGGCCCCATTTATGGGCTCACTCAAAATTAATTTGGTTTTGAGTTTATAAATAGGGGGTTTCACCTTATTTATAACCATAGAACACTTATTGCAAAATGTAATACAAAGAGCTAAACAATTTGAGAGTCTGTCTATGATGTTCCTTTGTGTGGTTTTATGACTTCTAAATTCTCATGCTTTAGACATATATTCATTTAATTTTTACAATCTAATTTGGTGATTAAATCTCATATATGCATTTGTCATTTGAACTTAATGCTAGGATGACTAATTTCATACTATATTTGCTCTATTTTCTCTCATTAGCAACTAAATGTGTTATGTAATTTATTGCAAGTGGGTTATCTTTATGAAATATATGTTGTTAAATATATGCATTCTCCTTCCTCATAATATATAATTACATTTATTCATCTTTGATAATTATGCTAGGGTTGGTAGATTTTAGTTTCATGTGATTTGTTTTACAGGTTAGTAGAATTGGCATCTTCTTTTGTCTTAAGCACCAAACTCTTTTCTTCCCTACCCTACTCTCTCCTAGATATACCCATGAATCACCTTAGTCTATATCATGCTATATATATCCAATGTTCATTTTTATTTTTGGAATTAATTGGAAAAGATTAAGATAATTCATAAATATTGGTAAGAAATTATGTCACTGAACACACATCTATTATCCCTAAAGTAGAGTCTTCTTATAGAATTTGAAGAGGTGTTCACATCTATACTATTTATGCTATTCCTATAAATAGTTGTACAAACAACTCAAGATCAAAGTTATTCTAGTACATTAAATTAAGTTTATACTTTCCCCTTTGTTCCCTAGTGACACAAGGAGCACCAAACATGCATCAATAAGGAGGGAAGCATTGGTTCTAGAAGGAGGGCCTGTGCAACTATTTTCATACATCTTTATTGAATTTTAATGTGCTTCATTATACACATGTTTAATTATTTTAAATTGCATGAATATTTTTAAAGAACCCTATGGATTTGCATTAATTTTTACATTCTTTGAAAGATTTCATTAAAATTAGTATTCATTTGTGTAAATTTGGTAAAATAATCTAGATCATGGCTTAAATTAGTACAAATATAGGTGAAATGCCATATTATTTACATATATTAGAGGTTATTTGATCGTCTTTGAAAATTCTAGTATAAATTGGTTAAAGAATATAGATATTTGTGTAAAGATCATTCTATAGGACATTACTTATATAAGATCTAGATGTGTAAGGTATTAAATAATTTATTTCATTTTGATTTAAGTGAATATTTGCATTACTTTATACTGGAGCCAACTAACATTCTCATATCATTGAATATGGCATATAAATCCTCTAAAATATTGACTTGACATTGATTTTTAGAGGTTTTATGTGTAGACATAATAAGTATTTATGCAGGTTTTGATAATTCTAATGTTTCCTGGCTTATATATTCAAAGATCAAGGCCAGGATACTTGATCTAGTCTTTTATATGTTGATTAGGCTAATTTTTGTGGCATTCAACAATTGTGGAGGATATATTTATAGTATCTTTTCTCTTATCACCTATTTCATGTCTTGAAGTTGGCTAGGATTTGAACCATGTCCCAATCTAATCCTAGAATCCCTTTAGTGTCTCTATAAACCCATATGAAAGTAAGATCAAATAAAGGAAAACATAGAAAGTATAGGACTCAACCCAATTCTCTGTTAAACTAGAATTTAAACCCCCTTGTACTAGTAATGACATGGTTGATTGGCTCACCCTTCAACATCTTTGGAGCCATGCATGATTTGCCTAAAAACCTAGAGAAGTATCTACCTCTCTTTACCCCCATTGGTAGGGTGATACATGAGGAACATATCAAATACTTCAAATCATCTTTGATGTTGATTAACATCATTCATGAGTATTTGGCTTGTCACCTCTTTCCTTTAACATTTTGAGATGTCATATATGATTGGTTCCTTAATCTACCTCAAAATTCCATCACATGATGGAATTAGTTTAATGACACCTTTATTACTCAGTTTGGAAAGATAGTTAATTTGAGAGTCATGTACCAATAGTTTTCTACCCTAAAGAGGGACCCAAAAGAATCAATCAAAACATTCAATGCTAGGTTCCAAAAAATGTACACCAATAACGTCTCCACCATATAAGCCTATATATGATTTAGCTTTGGAAATATACATGAATGCTTTAGATTTAATGATAGTGTATTATTAAGAATAGCCATGAGCATTGACACATTACCTCTATCCTATTCTAAATCAATACACATAGATGAGAAAATACACCTACAAGGGCATCCCAATTTTTTTATTCACAACTTTGTTCCTACCATGCTTGCTCTGAATGTCATTCTGAACATGAACTAAAATCAACCTGCATGGAATTAATTATCAGTCCTCAAATAGTTTCCTTTGAGTCATGGTGTACCTAACTAACAACTTAGATTTTTTAACCAAGCTAGTGTTGGAGCTCATGCCCAAAATAGTCAAATAATGGTGCTTGTAAACAATACCAATGTCCAAGATACCACTAAGACCAAGAACCCAAAGCCTCTAAAGGGAGAGTTATAATCCATTAAAATAATTATCTAAAGGCTTGAAAAATATTTTTAGATCTCTAGGGATAGATGGAAAATACTATTGGGAGTTCTAACAGAAATTATGATTTCCAAAGGTACAATAGACCTTTCAATAGGTCTAACAATAATAAGTCTCCTATGAGTACATTACCTAGAATCAACATTTATGAGATGGAATTGCTTAATTGGTGTTGAGTGCATAATACTATTAGACATGGAGAACTAGACTGTGTTGAGTTCTACCACACATTTAAATCCATCCAAAGCTAAATGGAGAGATTCAACATGAATCCTATTGATTAAAACATTATTAAAGACCCTCATAACCCCAATGATACCTCTAGAGCACCTAAATATTTCCTTATGGTGGATACTTATGAATTTATAATCAAGGATGAGGATGAACTTGGAGACAATGTTTAAGAGGTACATACTTTCCAATAGTACCAAAGAAGAAACTATGCCTTGAATGAGCAAAGAGCCTATCCTTTCTAAACTAATTGAAAAAGTTGTATCTAAGATAAATGAAGTTCCTAAATATGTGAAAGGGGTTTAAATTGAAGATCAATAGAACATAATTATTTAAATTCTTGTAGGTGTTGATGCCTCTAAATATACCATAGGTGCCCTTAGTGTTTAAAAAATACTTCTCATTTTAAAATTTAGAAAATTGAGAGCATGAGTTGTAGGTTTTGACAATCTGG
Source organism: Torreya grandis (assembly GCA_037957365.1). NCBI lineage: Eukaryota > Viridiplantae > Streptophyta > Pinopsida > Cupressales > Taxaceae > Torreya > Torreya grandis. The sequence goes on along the minus strand of JARHVA010004334.1, from coordinate 253,052 downwards.
TTGTCTATGGTGAAATAGAATTAGAGTAAGATAAATATTCCATTATATTTATATATTTTTCATGGTTAGGAACAACCTTGGTCCATTCTTTGTGAGCCATTTTTGATAATTAGTGAATTATGTTTCTACTTTAAGTTGCAAACTAATGTAAATGGATGTTTATAATATAGCTTAAACTAAAGTGATCATGGTGTTAAAAAATAGAGAAGGGTAGGGAAGAAAAGAAATAAGTGATTGGAAATTTTAGTCCTAAACATTATAAAAAATTATTAATGACAACTGAATATGCATTTAACAAATATATAATGAAACATAGCATAAGCTCAAATCTCATTATATATCAGGCAAACTTTAGAGATTTTTTTTTAAAATCATAAGTAATAACTAGGTCTACTTTATGGATTTATCACTATAATCAAATATCCATTACACATCAAAATACAAAGCAAAATTAAATGAATCAGAACTTAAGATATTTTAGCTAATCTAGCTTAAGCACCAATTAGAAACCCTGTGATTAAAGAATTTTATTCAAAATTTGAAAATACTATTCAAATTTAAGACTTATTCTAACAATTGAGAGAAAATTGATATTAATAATAATTATATCAAAAATGGACCATCCTTGTAGAATTCCTTGATTCTAGTAATTGATTCAAGTATGCAAAGTTGCTCAAAAATCTATCTCCTTTTTACAATGGTGATACATGCCTTTATAGGAAGAATAGATAGTATATCAGTTAGTTAAAAATATATATGTACAAAGGTAAGGATAACTATCCTTAAAATCTCTATAATACATGTGCCTTTTCAAATCATACTAACCTAGAGGCAAATATGCTAACAAACTAGCGTATGCCTTTACAATGGAATATTTTATTATAAAATGTTACCTAATTTCTATTAGAATATAATATTGTTCTAACTTGTTGGTGGGGCCCTTGATTATTTTTGGTTGATGCTCATGGACCTCTCATGTTATTCATCAACTATATCAAGATCCATAATATGTTTCATCATGCACTCCTCATCTTGGTCTACTAGCTCATCAAATTATTTATCATTTCCTATCCAAGGCCTCCTTGATGTTTATAGCTGCATTGATCCTCTCACCTACATTAAATATCATATAAAATATCTTGTTATTATCCTGTCTAAATTGGCCTTTTATATTCCCTTGGATTTCTTGAGTCACCAAAGTAGACCTATGCTTGAACTCTTCATCACTGATGAGGCCAATGGTGGTAGGTTGTACAAGATTTACAAGCATGGTCCCAAGAAGTTACTCAATTATGTTAATGAGCCTTTTATCATCTTTTATAAGCCTCATCACCTTGGTATGTAAATAAATCAATATTTGAGCCTTATCAATAACAATGCCCAAGATTGTGCCTAGGTATCCCATACTTATGGTTATAAAGTTTAGGATTTGATTCTTTACTTGAATGTTGAGGAACTAAACAATCTTATCTTCTAAGGCCTACTACTAGGTGACCAGGTATTTGGTCAATATATCTTGGTCCTCTAGCATACTTTATTTAATTTTCATTGACTTTAATGCCTAAAACATGTCTTATAATGAATAATCAAGCATCTTGATCATAACATTTGGTACTAATAGGATTGGCTAAGTTTGAAAGTTTCCCTTCTCCCTTTCCAAATTCTAGATCCTTTGGTTTAGACCCTAAACTTTATCCTTAGCTCATTGTGATTGTGCTTATATCAATCTTTCCACATCTTCTTTATGTATTTTAGCCTCAATAAGTTCTTTTCCTATAATAAGGGTCAAACATATAAAAGGTTGTACCTTTTCAAAGGTGAATTATTATATCACAACCATGGATGTCCTAGTTGTTATTCTCTCTAAGCATGTTGTCTTAATATTGAAATGAACTATGGTAATTGGTTTCTTGAACTAGGTAGGTCCTAGGAACTCCACTCCTAATCTATAAGATTCTCTTAAAGAATCCATTTTTTTCCCTCCTAAGCCTTAGGAGACCATAATTATCCTCTCTTACTACTTCTTCATTATAGCCTTTATACAAGGCTTAAATTCATCATGTACATCCACACCAACCCTTGTCATGGACCATGAGTGGGAGAGAGATGGGATATTTTACAATTTTACATAGATGAACTAGTAATGAATGACTGGTCTATGGATTGGAAATTCATCATTGAAGAGATTGAATTTACTAGTGGGATGAGTTAAATTCAATCTAGGTTTCTTTTTTGGTTCTAATAAGACCAAGGCAAATTCTAATTTTCTCTTCCCTTGAGGTGCCATGGTAATAAGATCCTTTCATATTATTCCCTCTTATGGGTCCCACTCTCCTCTTGAGCCATATGATTCTACAAGTTCCTTAAAGGCACCCTCAAGTGTGTTTTATATATTTAAGGCTATCATGTTAATATACTAGACTAGGGAAGGTGACCTCTATTGCATGGTTGAAGGTAAGGGTCCTTCTCTAAGTCTTTATTCTAATATTACTTATACAACCTTCTCCTTTCTTTTTTCTTGATAATCTTTAAATTTCTCAACCTAATATTGGGATTGTTGTGGTTACTCTTCCTGAGGCTGCTCATGAGCTATCCAAGGTGGCCCAACTAGTAAATGGTATTGAAAAGGGTGAATTTGACATTTTCCCCTAGATCACTTGTTGTCCCTAATAAATCTATGCTCTATCTTGATGTTGTGACCTTGGATCATGGCCAACACTTCCCCATAGTTCCTAGCTTTGATGCATATGGTGTCATGGATAGCCATTTGGTATACATACTCAAGCTTGATATTTTTTTACCATTTAAATGTTCTCCTACTTTGTTCCTTAGATCCCACATCTTGAGTTCATCTAGATGAAAGCCAAATCAATCCATATGTATGACCTTAACTTCCACCTAGTTCTAGTCTTTAATTATGAGTTTCCTAATATCCAATGGGAAAGAGTGAAGTAGACCTTTCCTTTTTTCCTTTAAATCCTTTTCAATTCCAAGGATGAGTTGGGAAGTAATCTCTTTCTCATCAAGTTTATTTAGGACATGCACTGGTAGTCTATAAGGCTAGGACATAATTCCCTCTCTATTGATGAATATGAAACTGGGATAATACCATATGTCCCTAATCATCTCCACACACTTTTTAATGAGGGTTGAAGCCTAGGCATGGGGACACCTATGATAGCCTCAAATATTATTTGGAAAATATAGTCATAGATAAACTACATGTGATTCCTATACTTGAAGTTATGAAGCTTGTAATAGTGGTGTGAGATGGTTGTCCCATCCTCTAGGGACCAATTCTTGATTCCAGGGAAGGTGACTAAAGAAAGAAGGGCATCAAGTAGGTAAGACATCATGTAGACTTACTTGGAGGTCTTTCTCTTAATGGTGATGAAATACTTGGTAAAGAAGATACTAATCAAATCTCCAACTGAAGAGGTGAGTTTTTCTTCCATCAATAAGTGTACATATGAGACCCAAACCTTATTTACATAAGTGGTTGAAGGGGCATCAAAATATCTACACAACAAAGTCATTATTACCCTAATACTCTCTCTAAATTAGATGATAGGTATTTTTCCATCAAGGGTTCTAAATATGTGAGGTCCTTGGTTTAGCATGGGTCTAAGGATGGAGTCCAGATCATGGTTATTATTTTATTCCCTCATATTGGGAAGGTCCACATGGGGAAGAGGGAGCTTATAGTATTTTCCAAAATAAACAAGGGAAATGTAACCTACCACTTTTGAGTTACCTTCTTTAATGATCCACTTACGGTTTATCCTACAATCAAAAAAAATGGGGCCAAGTACCTCAATGTAATGTAATACCTCTAGTTTTTTTTATGACTATATGGAGGCTAGCCATCTAGATTACAACAAAGTTAGAGTGTCATCTATTGGTGGTGGCATTTATTTGCTCTTTCTATGAGATGGGATATAATTATTCTACCATGAAGAAGAGATCAGACCAATTCTTGATGCCATGGATGTTTAATGTGATGAGGTCTAGTTATGTATCCTTGAATACCCAACCCTCACTATCTATAATCAAATAAATCTTGACCTCTTTCTTTAATTGTTTCTTTTTGGCTATCATTACCCTTGTCTTTGCCAATTGCTCATTTCTAACTATAAACAATTTCTGTGGAAGCTTTCTCATGCTCAAAAACATAATTAAGTTATAATTTGATTGAGTTTTAGTAAATTGGATCTATTTGGGTTAGCTTTATGTAGGGTTTATGGTTTTGAAGCCTTAATGGTGGAATATATCTAGGATTTAGCATATACATGTTCTAGATTTGATTTAGACCCCTACCTTTATACCTTTGTGTTTTTGATCCCACAAGATCTTTAGTTTTGTCTTTTATGCTTATGTGGAGATTATGTAGCATTGGTCTAGATATTTTACAACATTTTTCATAAATGAAATTTGAACACTAGCCATTAGTATTTAAAAATACCTCCTTCTTTCTACTCTATAAGATCAAAATCCTAGATTTGCAAGAGCCATTGATCATAATCTAGGCCCTTGTCTTTTAATTAGTTCATAAGTTTTAAGCCTTTCGGTCATGAGACTTTTCATGGTCACGCATCCTCTCCATTTTCAAAATATTATGTTATTCCCTTGTCAAATAATCATTGGCCATGTCATGGGTCCATGGGTTCTTAAGGTTTTGTTGAAAAGTCTCTGGTGACCTTCGTACCATTGGATCATATATAGTGACAAAACACAAAGTGTTTATCTATTAAAAATTATTAAACATTAAGTTATTACACTTTTAAAAGTCATGACTTAGGTTTACGTCCCTTAGGCTAAGGTTTGTTTTGTGTTTATTAAGAATGGGATAACTCTTAAGCTAAGGAATTTAAACCTAAGTTATGATTTAGAAAAGGGTCAAGGTATAAGCACTCTAGATTAACATATGTGTTGTGTTTAGAAAACATAATTAAATCCTCAGGCTAAAATATTTAATCCATTTGTCACAAACCATGCCCAAAATAGGTTCAACATGAAATGATAATCTAAATTTTAGATAGGGTAAGCATGTGATTTAAGGTACATTATGCAAAATGCAATGGATCCTTAAAGCATAGAATTAGGTTAGATATATTTCTTGCATATATTTATGTTTTTTAGATCAAGGCCTTCTATTTTGGGCATATTTTGAGCATTTCCCTTAGCTTGGAAAGCCACTTTAGAGTAAAAATGGGCTTTGGGATGTCATTTGAACACTAAGCAAGATATTTTCATTAGGTTAAATTTGACAATCTTGTGGACATCAAATACATTCTTGAATGTGTCATTTAATGATCTCATGGATGTCAAGTTTAAGCTAGTAATGTTTTGATTTTAATGGACTTAAATTTGATAGTCATGCGGGCATCAAGTTATCCATTTTAAACATTTAAATGGTGGTCATGTGAACATAAATTTTACGTTTGCTACAATATTTAGGGTCAAATGTGAGGATACCACTTGGAATTTTTATGGAGCTTCCTAGGGTCTCGATGTTAGTTTGTTTCATTTAATCAAATGTCATGATAAAGTGACAGCTATTAATCATAATTTGGATACTTCCTTTTGATTGGATGTCATGTCAAGTGACTCCCATTTCCTTTTGGTCCTAAAATGTAATGGTGCCACATGTCCATTTTTTGGCTTCATGTATCCTTTTGACTTTTTAATTATGTTTCACTCCATTCAACTGAGTCCTTGTGAGTAAGCTCAAATCATTGGATTATCCAAGATGTAAGATAAATTAAGTTAATGTTCTTAGTTATATTTTCTCTATTTGATCAAATTTCATGATAAATCAATAACCATAGGATCCTACAAAGCATGAGGAAGTTAAGTGTTAGGGCCATAGTGACAATAAAAACTTAGGCTTAAGGCATTAAGACTAAGGTCATGATGGTATTAATGAACATATTAGGGCCTTAGTATTAAAATATTAGGCTATATTGGGGAATATAAAATGACCCTGCATAATGACATTAGCTAGGCCATAAGCGAATTTAAGAAGTGGAAAATAATGAATGGGGTCAAGGTTTTTAGTCAAGCTATATTAAGAAACACAACTAAACATAAGATAGGATACATGTTTTATATTTAAGTCCATAAAAATGATTCACACAAATTTGGATTCTTACCTTTATTCAAATTTTAATAGAGGGTTTGTTAAGGTTTTGGAATGTAGACTTCTCAAGGATGCATGCCATGAAACCTTCAACTAATAGTCAAACAAACTTCATTAACAATTTTATTCTAGATTAAATCAAATTAAGACCATATAAGCTTCTATTTTAACAAATTGGATGATCTTTAAATTATATAAAAGACCTTCACATGCTAAAATTTCCATGTTTTATGTTGAGGGTTTCTCAATGGTCCCAATCCAAAAAATGGGGTATGATGGTCCCAATAAATGGTGACTCATGAGGGAAACATAGAAATATGTTAGAACCTATAGACTCTAGATTTCAACAAATGATTAGGTCATCCACTTCACTTGATCAAAACCACCATGTGGATTAGATTATGGTTGAAATAAACCATGAAATTGTACATTTAAGGTCAAATACCAAAACATATTCATACAATGTGTGTGCTTTAATTCTAATTACTATTTACCATAGGATTCAAGAAATAAATTTTAGTTTCATGTCCTCAATCAGTTATATTTACTTATAGTATACTAAAATGTTCATTGTGAACCATGTTTTAACTTAGGGAAGGCTTGGGCATTACTCTACTACTAGCCAAGCATCCATAGCCCCAACAAAGATGCCTTTGGCTCCACTCATGGGCTTACTCCACTGCCAGTGAAGCATCCATAGCCCTGATGGAGATTTTCATAATCGGCTTTACGTGAAAGCTTTATATTTTTCATTGTATCCTATTTTTCATGTTTTATTAGATCTTTATGCTTTTTTTAAGGTTGAGAACTAGGATAGCCAAGTTCTAAGATTTGGTCAGGTATTTGATCTTTGGAAAATCATCTATGGTTTTAAATCTTATCCTAGGTAAGGATGTTAATTAAGTGATAGTTTGGGGGTATACCTTGATAATTTGAGTCTTTGTTCCCAAGTGTAAGTCTTATTAAAACTAGTTTGAGGTCAAGATAATGGTTAAGGTCTAATGAAATGATTTGGCCTTTCCATTGATATTTTTTAGTTTCTCTAAGATATAACCTCATGATTTATATTTAAAACCCATGGTAGCACCATGTATGGGATTTACACCTTCATTTTTGAATTTGGGGGCATGTTTTCAAGAAAATTTCATAGATTTTGATCTCAAGATTATCCTTAGGGACTTATTGGGATTAAAGAACTAAGAAACATGAAAGAAACATACAAAAAAAGCAAGATATAAAAAAGAAACACAAAATAAAAGAATATATACATGATTATGTAAAAACAAGGGGAAATAAGGATAAGAATAAAATGAAACTAACTAGCCTATCTACACTAATCTAAATATATTACATATCTACTCCATAAAGACCCCAAGTACAGAATCAAAAAAATAATGATTGAGGTATTGTTCATTGGTGGGCAAGGTAAACTCTGCTCCTTGTAGATCTTTGAGATTGAAAGTGTTGTTACCCAAGTTTTCCACAATCTAATATGGGATAATACATAAGGGTGTGAATTTTCCATGCTAACCCTTAGGCTCAGATGACTTATCCCAAAGAAGAACCAAGTCTCCTTGTCTGAATACTTTGATTTTGGATTTTTTATCAAACCATATCTTGACTATTATTTCACGTCTGCTAAATTTATCAAAGGCTTTCCCCCTTGCCTCTTCAATCTGAATTATATATAGAGATCTAGAATTGGCTAGCTCTTAGATCTCATCCATGTATTCTTTCATAAAATTATATGTGGGAAACTTGAGAGTGATAAAAAAGATGAATTCTTGTCCATACACCAATATGAATGGTGAGGCTCTTAAGGCTTGCTTGATCCTTATGCTATTAGGCCAAAGTACAAATTTAAGGAGATTATGCTAAGTCTTGGGTTTGTCTTCAAAAAACCTTTTGATTGCCTTCATTAGGTTCTCATTTGTTGACTCAGAGACTCCATTCACTTGGGGATAATGGCTGGATGCAAACTTCAGAGTGATGCCATTATCATAAGCCCATTCGATCATCTCTATGGATATGAAGTTAGATCCATTATCACATACTAGAGATATTAGGGTCCCAAACCTTGTATAGATGTTTTCTATTAATATGTTGATCACTTCTTCAATTTTGCATTATTTAATGGCTGTAGCTTTAGTCCACCTTGTACAATAGTCTATGGTAGTAAGGGCATATTTATGTCCTTCATATGAGTTGGGGTTGATTATTCCAATAAATTCTAGCACCCATTGAGCAAAGGGTTTGTCAATCATGATTGGTTATATAGGCAATGCTACCTTTGGCTCCTTGGTGCTAAATATTTAGCATGAATGGCATTTACTCACATGTTTGTGAGCATATTTATAAACAATTGGCTAATAATAGTTAGCTATAAGATTTTTTTGGGTTATTTTTTTCCCATATGGACGTCCACTACATAGATTTTCATGAAAGGTGCTCATGATTTGGGTAAATTCTTCTTATGAAACACATCTCAAGTAGATTCCATCAAAGTTCCTTCTATACAATATTCCATTCTTGATCAAGTAGTGGGTCACCTTTAGCATCAAGTCCCTATTTTTCTCCCTAGATAGACATACAAGATAAGTACCATCGATTATCAAATGTATGATTGGGTCATACCACTCACTAGATTGAAAGTTTTGTTGATATACCTATATAATACTTAGTCTAGGTTTAGTATTAGTAATCACTTGAATCAGACCTTAGCACCTTACCAAATTTTTAGTTTTTATCTCAAGGTCATACTCCTACAATATTGGTATACACTTACCTCTACGTTCTCCCAATTTATTCTAACTTAACATAAGTTTGGTAGTATCCTCACGTAAGATGGCATGCACCTTATTTCTAAGGATCTAATGCCTAAATTTATTAACTACCTTGACTAATGCATATACCTATTTATCAATCAATAAATAATTTAAATTATCATTCTTGAAATTAGTACTTATAAAAGTAATTGGGTGGTCACCCCCATCAATTTTCTAAGTTAACACACTAACCATAGTGTGTTTAGATGAAAAGGAATAGAGGTAGAAATCCATTTAAAAGTTAGGACTTATAAGTTTTGGATCTTGACTAATATCTTCCTTGATGTCATTAAATAATTTTATGGAATATTCATTGCATGTGACTTTGGCATCCTTCTTTATCATATCATTTAGTGGTTTGACTATTTATCCAAAACTAGAAATAAACTTTCTTACAAAATTAATCTTGCCAAAAAATGACTTTAACTCTTTTTTACTATTTGGAGGTTTTATTCTAGATATGGCCTCCATTATTTAAAGATGTATAGATATCCCATCCTAAGTTATAAAATGACCTAATAATTTCCATTCAGTCACACAAAAGATGCTCTTCTTAAGGTTCAAAGAAATGTCATACCTTTTACATATTTCAAAAACTTATTGTAAATGCATGAAGTGATCTTCCCTATTTTTAGGAAAAAATTGTTAGACCATCCATATATATGGTAATTCACTTACCAATCAGGCCTTAGAAGGCATGGCCCATATATCTTTGGAAGGTGGTTCCTGCATTGATTAGTCCAAAGGGAGTTCTCTTATAATTGAAAGTTCTCCACTTTGTTGTGAAGTTTTTCTCCATCCCGTCCTCTCTATCAACCAATACTCTGTTGTAACATGAAAATCCATCAAGAAAATATATTATAGCTAATCTTGAAACAACTTGAATTACTTGGTCTAGGGAAAGAAGGTGGAAGTTGTCCTTCTCTTATTCTTTATTCAAATTTTTATAGTATTTATAAAGCCTAATCTCACCATTCTTCTTACTAAATGGAATTAAATTTGCCACCCAGGTAGAGTGACTAATGGTAAATACTATCCTAGCATCTAGAATTCTCTTGACCTCTTTGAATATCGTGGGTTCTAAGACTAGGTTCACAAGCCTCTATTTCTACCTGAAGGGTTTGTAACTCTCTTTAAGGGTATAGTACATGTGATGACCCTTAGATCAAATATTTTTAGGTCATCATAGGACCATGCTATGACATCCTTGTATAGGGAAATAAGTTCCTTAGCTTTTTTGTTTTCAACATTTACGAAGACCTTCCCAACATTTATCAGCTAGGGTTGATCATGAAGGCCTAGATCAATAGACTTATAGTCCTACCCATTTACCTTGAGACCCTTAAAAGCCTCAATAACTTTGTGATGATAAAATAGTCTCTCTAAGGTAATCATTCCATTTTGGATCTTATTGTCACTTAGTTGAATGACTTTACCTTTAAATTTATCTTCCCTAAATGTACTTCCATCAACTTCACCAATGATATGAACATCAAATGCTCTATAATTGATCATGAAATCTAATATTTTATGATAATCATTAAAAACTTAGAAGTGGTTAATATAATCTAGCACTGAAGGAAAAAGGATCAATTGAATGCTTAAATTTGGGGAATCTTGATTAGGCATGAGGTTAGCCACAACATATGCCAATGCATCAACTGCTTCATTCTCTTCCCTTGGGATGGAAGTAATGCCAAAGGCATTAAAGGATTCAACTAGATCCCAAACTCTGAACTTATACCTTTTTAAATATGAAATTTTACATTGGTATTTGTTTCTAACCTGGTTAACCACTAGTTTTTAATCCCCATAGACTAGTAATTCTTTGACCTTGTTTTTTATAGCAAATTGTAAGCCAAGGACAAGAAATTCATATTCAGTGAGATTATTAGTACAAGGGAATTGGAGTCTATAAGAAACATGGTTCCTTTTTTTAGTGGGGTTAGTTAAAACAATACCAACACCTAATCCAACATTACACCTAGCACCGTCAAAGTATAATCTCTACAATCTAAGAACAACATAAGCATCCTTGGTATCACATACCTTGTCAACCTCTAGGGTGAAAAATTATATGCCTAAGTCTATTATGTTGACCCTATCATTCAAAACATTATATTTAGTTATCATATGCTTCATTCTTGGTTCTCTCTCAACTCTGATTTGATTGGACACCCTTCTAAGGTAATCACATATGTGAGCAATCTATGGACATGTAACCATTCAAATATTTAGCCCATTCCTTTCTCAATAAAATTCCATAAACATCATGTATTTAAATCACAAAAATATTAATGAATTATTACACCCTAGGCTCAAAATCTAGTTGCATATGAACATTTAATAATTATCCTACAACTTTAACCCTATATTTGTCTAATTGGGTGACAACCCTATCATAATTTATAGGTATTAAACAAAGTTTCTTGCATATTACTATAGACATGATATTATTAGATGTTCTTGAATATAATAAGTAATTATGCAATTTCATACCAAACATCTTGATAGTGAGTAAGAAAGGAAGATACTTAGCATTGGTTTTATGAACTGTTACATTGGCATGATTAATTTTAAAGGGACTATGATTTACTAACAAAAATTCCAATAGGAGATCCATTTTCTCTATAATTTGTGTGAGTTAATTTAATGTTATATTAGCCTTTATTTTTTTCATGTCTTCAACTATGTTATAACTAGCTTTGCCAGAAGAACTAGGAATCTCAACATTGAGTTTAGAAGTACTCCCTTTTGGTGGCTCTAGATTGTTTCTTGATGAGGTTTCAAGAGGAGTTCTAAATTTATTTGGAGGAATTGAAGTAGTCAATGGTTACATATACTCTCTATTATTCAAGGGATAGCTCTTCTTTGGGAACTATTAAAAGTCTTGGATCTCCTCAGCAACCTCATGAGGTTCATTTTCCTCTTGAAAAGGGAAATCAAAGGTCTCCATCATGATGGCCTATTTAGATGGCTTATATCCATAGGTTCTTATACAAATTTATTTATTATGTGCCACTTCAAATGCATCAAACTCTTATTGGAAGGCCTAAAAGGCTTTGCAGAATTATATATAGTCAATTTCCCCATGCTTGGTGGTGTAATGTGCCCTATAATAGTTAGGTAATGTAATGTCAATAAGATGAATGTCCATATTATTGTTACTAGAAGATGGTTCATTAGCATTATTGTTATGAAAACTATCACTCTAAAATTGGTTATATATCCTATTAAGCCTTTCAAATGATAAATTCCTACTAGATTACTCCCCAATATTTCCCACTTATTGTTGTAACTAAAGGAAATTGGTGCATAATTTTTGAACCATTTTCAAGATGGATTAATTCTCATTTTTTGGATTTTTAGAATTATGTACATAGTTAGTATTAGTAGATGGTATAAAATCCCTTTGATCACTTTGGTTGTATCCATTAGTGGGTTGAGTCAAGAATCCCATATTTTGATTTGGGGATACGTGACTTAATGGAAACTAGGTCAGATTTGGGAGTTGGTCTAAGGCTGGGAGATTTTGGTTATTGTTGGGGAAAAATTTCATCACAGGGAAGTGTGGCTTCACATTTGGGATTGAGTAAGCCATTTTACCCTAGGGATACATTTGATCATTAATGATTATTGATTTAGAATAGGTTTGGTCTAATGAAGCTATAACTAGGATAAACTTCTTTAGGAAAATGTAGGTCATAATATCTACTTCATCTTTTTAGATTTCTAGGGCTAGGACATCATTAGGTTTGTATGGTTCCATGTTCTTGTTATACATTGTTTTAAATCTAGCATTGAAGAAATTTATGGGATACTAACATCCCTTCTAATAGTGTTGAATTAGTGGTAAATAACACAAGGACTAATAATTTTATGAAATTGATCAATAAAGACATTGTTAAAACAATTCCAACTTGTGATATAATTGTCAAGAAAATTTAAGAACCATTCATAAGTGGCATCTTTAAAATTAAATGGAAACAAATTATATGCCACATCTTCATGCATAACATTAAGTAGTTTTAAGGTAGCCTTGAAAGATTTTATATGTTCTTCAACAATCACTACACCTATTAGACTAAATGTAGGTAGATATTTATCAGGGTTTCTTAGAATATCATAAACCACCCCTAACACATTAATTAAGGAATACCCTAACCATGCCATACCTGGATATGGTTGATGGCATAGGCACCTTGAATCGATGAAGTTGGAAGAGATTTAGATACCTGCATGTAACTTTATCATGTCTAGCCTTTCTATGAACCTCAAGTTTAAGTAAATGTTTTATGGTTTTTGAGTGTGATATTTTCTTGATCTTTGTCAATTATAGCTTGAAATTTGAATATCTTACCTAAAATATGATGTGTCAAGTTAACTTATATAAATAAAAAGAGTTACACCTACACGTTTAGCTTATTTTGTAAAGGTGATATGAATATTTGAAAAGTACATTGATCTTTTATTGAATTAACTAAATGATGCATCCAACTACATAAATATGGTTTATCTTTATGAGTTTAATACTAAGGGATATTAGATCTATGAATGATATGCCCAGCTTTGATTAAAACAAACTATTCTAACCGTAGATACTATGGATTTTCAAACTTAAAGACAAATTTACCAAAAGCAAACATTAATGCCCAAATAACTTCAAAGGAAGCACAAATATGTGCTAAAAACACCAAAGGTTAATGATATTTATATTCTAAAGTAAAAAATTCACTTGAAACACAAAAATATATTGATCTTTGGGTGAAATGAGGTTAAGATCAGTAAGGATTCAAAGACTTGGCCCTCCTTCTAGTAGTGGGAGCTGTCATATTGATTATTGTAAATATACCATAGGTACCCTTAGTGTTTAAAAAACACTTCTCATTTTAGAATTTAGAAAATTTAGAGCATGAGTTGTAGGTTTTGACAATTTGGTTGTCTATGGTGAAATAGAAGTAGAGTAAGATAACTATTCCACAATATTTATATAATTTTGGTGGTTGGGAGCCACCTTGGTTCATTCTTTATGGATCCTTATTGATACTTAGTGAATTACATTTATACTTTAAGCTACAGACTAATCTAAATGGATATTTATAATGTGGCTTAAACTAAATTGATCATGGTGTAAAAAAACAAAGAGAAGGGTAGGTCAGAAAAGAAATAAGTGATTGCCAATTTTAGTCTTAAACATTATGAGAAAGTATTAATGGAAATTGAATATGCATTTAACAAATATATAATGCAACATAGCCTAAGCTGAAATCTCACTATATATTAGGAAAAAATTTAGAGGAAAATGTTTAACAATCACAAGTAATAACCAAGTCTACTTTAGGGAATTACCACTATAATAAAATAGCCATTACACATTTGAATATAGAGCAAAATGAAATGAAGCAAAACCTAAGATCTTTTAGATAATCTAGCATAAGCACAAATTGTAAATCCTATGATTAAACAATGTTATTTAGAATTCAAAGATGTTATTTAAATTGAAGACTTCTACTAATAAGTGAGATAAAATCTATATTAGTAATTAACACATCAAAAATGGACAATCCTTATAGAATTTCTTGATTTTATTAATTTCTTCAAGTATACAAATTTTCTCAAAAATCTTTTTCTCTTTTACAATGGTGATACATGCCTTTATAGGAAGAGAAGGTAGTATACTAGTTAGTTACAAACTATAGGTGTACAAAGCTAAGGACAACTATCCTTACAAGCTCTATAATACACGTGCCTTTTCAAACCATACTAACCTAGAGGAACATATGCTAACAAACAAGCATATGCCTTTATAATGGAGTATTCTATTATAAAATGTTACCTAATTTCTTTTAGAATAGAATATTGTTATAAATTGTTAGTGGGGCCCTTGTTTGTTGTTGGAGGATGGTCAGGGCCATCTCATGTTGTTCATCAACTAACTCAAGATCCATAGTAGGTTTCATGATGAACTCCTCTTCTTGGTCTAATTACTCATTGAATTCTTTTTTATTTTAGTCCAAGGCCTCTTTGATGCTTTTAGCTTCATTGATCCTCTCACCTACATTGAATATCATATCCAAGATCTTATTATTATCCTATCAAAACTATCCTTTACTTTTCCCTTGGACTTCTTGAGTGACTAAATTTGCCCTATGCTTGAACTATTCATCACTGATGAGGCCAAGGGCATTAGGCTATGTAGGGTTGAAATTTGTGGTCTCATAAAGTTGCTCAATTTTGCTAATGAGCCCTTTATCATATTTTAAAAACCTCATCACCTTGGTATGTCAGGTACTCAATTTGTGAACCTTATCAATAAAAATCCCAAATATTGTGCCTAAGTGTCCCATGCTTATGGTTCTAAATTTTTGGGTTTGCTTCTTTACTTAAATGTTGAGGAGCTAAGCAATCTTGTCCTTTGAGGCCTATCATTTGGTGACCAATTCTTTGGTTAATGTATCTTGGTCCTCTAGTGCACTCTACCTCATCTTCATTGACTTTAATGCATTAAATATGTCATAGAATAAATCATCAAGCATATTGATCATGGCATCTAGTACCAATATGATTTCTTGAGTTTGTAATTTCTCTTTCTATCTTTCACAATTCTAGATCCTTTATTGTAGACCCCTAACTCCAGCCTTAGCTTGTTGTGATTATGCTTCTATCAAGATTTCCACATCTTATTCATGTATTAAAACCTCACCAAGCTACTATCTTACAAGAAAGGTCAAACCTATAATAGGTTCCACCTTTTGAAAGGTGAATTCTTCTATCCTAACCATGGTTTTCATAGTTGTTATTCTGTCTAATCCATTTGTCTCAAGATTGAAATTAACTATGGTAATTAGTTCCTTGAATTGGGGAGGTTCGTGTAACTCCACGCTTGAGCTATTAGATTCTCCTAGAGCATCCATATTCTTACCTCCTAAGCCTTAGGAGACCATAATTATCCTCTCTTCTTGCTCCTTCATTATATCCTTTATCCAAGGCTTAATGTCACCGTGCACATCCACACCAACCCTTGGCATGGCCCATGAGTGGGAGAGATATTGGATGTTTTACAATTTTCCATAGATAAACTAGTGAAGAATTATTGGTTTATGGATTGGAAATTCACCACTGAAGAGAGTTACTTCACTAGTGTGATGAGTGAAAGTCAATATAGGTTTCTTCCTTAGTTCTACTAGGACCAAAGCCAATTCTAATTTTCTCTTCCCTTGAGGTGCCATGGGAATTAACTCCTTTTATAGTATTCCATCTAAGGGGTCCTCCTCTCCTCCCAATCCATAATATTTTGTAGGTTCTTGGAGGGCACCCTTAAGTGTCTCTTCTAGATCCAAGGCTATCATGTCAACATACTAGACTAGGGAAAGTGGCCTCTACTACATGGTTGAAGGTAAAGGTCCTTATCTAGGTCTTTCTTATAATATTACTTATCCATCCTTATATTTTCCTTTGGCTTGATCATCCTAAGTTTACTCAACTTACTATTGGGATTACTATAATTGCATTGCTTGAGCTTGCTCGTGAACTATCCTAGATGGACCAAGTAGTAAATGGTATTGTAAAGGGTACATCTATCATGTTTTCACATGTATCTTATTTTTCCTAACCAATATTTTCTCTATCTCAATGTTGTGTCCTTGGATCCTAACCAATACTTCCCCATAGTTCTTGGCTATGATGTATATGATGTCATAGACACCCAATTGGTGTACATACTCAAGATTGAGATTTTTATCCTTTAAATTTTCTCCTACTTTATTCCTTAGATCCCACATCTTAAGTTCATTTAGATAAAAGATAAATTAATTCCTATTTGTGAACATAACTTCTACCTACTTCTAGTCTTTAATTATTATTTCCCAATATCTAATGGGAAGGAGTGTAGCAGACCTTTCCTATTTTCCTTGTAAGCCTCATCAATGCCAAGGATGAGCTGGTAAGTAATCTCTTGCTCATAATTTTTATTTGGGACATGTACTAGTAGCCTGTAAGGCTATGACACAATTACCTCTATCTTGATGATTATTCAATTAAGATAATACAATATGTCTCCAATCATCTCCACACACTTTTTGATGAGGAGGTGAAGCCTAGGCATAGGGATAACCTTCGATGGACTCAAAGATTGATGGGAAAATGTAGGCATAGATAAACTACATGTGATTCCTATACATAAAGATGTGAAGCCTAAAATAGTGATGTGAGATGGTTATCCTACCCTTTGGAGACTAATTCATAATGCTAAGGAAGGTGACCAAAGCAATAAGGGCATCAATTAGGTAATACACTATGTATAATTACTTGTAGGTCTCTCTTAATGGTTATGAATTAATTGGTAAAGAAGATGCTGATCAAATATCTAATTAGAAGTGTAAGTTTTTATTCCATCAAGAAGTGTACATATGAGACCCAAACCTTATTCACATAAGTGGTTGAAGGGGCACCAAAAAATATAATTAACAAGGTCAGTATTACCCTAATACCCTCTATAAATTGGATTATATGTATTTTTCCATTAAGGGTTCTAATGATGTGAGGTCATTAGTTTAGCAAGGGTCTGAGGATGGAGTCTAGGTCATGGTTTTTAGTCTATTCCCTCATCTTGGGAAGGTCCACATGGGGAAGAGGGAGCTTATAGTATTTTATTGAAAAAATAGGAGAAATTTAATCTACCTCTTTTGAGTTACCTTCTCTAATGATTCACTCATTATCTATCCTACAATCAACAAAAATGTAGCTAAGTACATAAATGTAGTGAAATACCTCTAGTTTTGTCATGGCTATATGGAGGCTAGCCATCTAGATTGAAACTAAGTTAGAGTGTCATCTATTTTTGGTGACATTTCTCTACTCTTCCTTTTATATGTGATAAAATTCTTCTACCAAGAATAAGATCTCAAAGTAATTCCTAATGCCATATATGTTTTATACAGTGAGGTCTAGTTCTATATCCTTAAATACCCAACCCTCAATATCTATCATCAAATAAAGCTTAGCCACTTAATTCAATTATTTATTTCTATCTACCATGTGTAGACCTCTAATTCCTAACACCATTTATGTTTAAATTGTCAATATTACTTGAATTGCACTCAAATGCACATTTTAGGTCAAAATACATAGAACACACTAAATGGTTCAAACTTGTCATTTAAAAGTGCTAATTTAGGTCAAAGTATCCCTAAATAGGGCAATGAAATTTATGGGACAGCTAGCTTTGATCAATTCATTAAGAGTCAAAATGATAAGTTTGCCTTTTATGCTCTAAATCACTCTTTTCACTTAAATTCATTGGTACATTCCACGTAGCTTTGTTATTATATCTTGTAAAAATCCTACATGGAAATATGGTTTTGGTGCATCTAACATGACCTTCTAATTCTTATTGAGTCAAATTATAACTTAGTAATGTGAATTTTTGACCATTTTGATGAATTGAGGGCAAATTTTCAAATAATTTCACAAATGTTGATTAACTTTGTTTAAAGATAATTAATCCAAATCAAGAGATTAACTAGATTTCCCATGAGAGTTGTTGAATATTTCATTTTTTAAATTTATTTCTATTAACTATATCATTAGGTGACATCATTTCTTTGAAAGACATCCCTAGGCCATAAATGCCACAAATATCAAGATTATGGGTCACCCATGCCTAGTTAATTCCTCCCATGCCTCTTCAATGCCCCTTTTTCCAAGGTCATGATGAAGATAATTATGGATTTAATTCAAAATATTTAATTAATTCTCGACCACAAATCTTCATCTCAATATTGATGGTTGAGGTTGATTCTGATCATTCTTGAAAATCTATATATAGAGAGGCCATGAACATCATTTTTAAGATTGAATATTGTAAAGTTGTAATGTTAAATTTTTTTTAAAATCTTTTACATTTGATAATTGATTTTTTTTTTCAGGATTCATTGATAGGTTAGTTTAGTGATTTGGAAACATAAGCCTATGTTTTATGGAGTGTTCTTGAGACATTGTAGGAGTTTTCCACCTTTGTTGACAAAGATAAGGATGCTTGATCAAGGGAGAACATGATTTTGAGCCACATGGGTATGGTGAATCCATTTGGGAAGGTAATATGATGTTTGCTTTCTTTCATTTGTTTCTTTGTATCCTTTGTAATTCTTGTAGGAATAGATAGGCTTAGTTAGTTTTTTATGCATTTTTCATGATTTATGGAATAATGTTTGACTAACTTGCTTTGTGATCCTATCTACATCTTGTCACCCTTGATGGGACAAAAAACATCCCAAACATGAAGAAGATCATTTTAGAACATTAAAATCTTCATTTGTATCATTAAAATCTCTTGTTAGTTGATTTTATAACTTTGTTATGTCATTTTTCTTTGCAACAAGTTTACACAGTAATTGACATCAGTTAATAAAATTGTCATTGATTAGATCATTTTCATCAATCACTATTAGTATAATTGATGTCATTTAGATAACCATCATCCATTATTAAGTGTAACCATCATTAGTTATATAATTGACGTCGGTCACTATGTTTTTTTAAAACACAAACCCGAGAGCTTTTCTTTTTGAAGTTCATTATTTCAAACCCAAAATAGCTTCAAGGCTAAAGGATATGCTAACATTTTTGTTGCAAGACCAAGCATGACATTTTCTAAAAACATGTTTAGATCACCTTTTTCATTCTTAGAAATGAATTAGGAAAATTATTTTGGTGCTTAAAATAACATTTAGGTGCTTAAGTGTGTTTTTAGAATTAGTTTTCAAAGTTAAAACTAAGACCAAGGGGTCAAATGAACACCACCTCATTTTCAATTTGGGCTTAAAAATGAACTCACCTTTCCAAGATTTTTTTGTATTCACTTATTTGTTTAAATAGATTTTTATTTTTCAAAAAGAGGGGTGTTGTGCGTATGATCTTCCATTTGTCCCCTTTAGGGAACCCTTGGAATCAAAAGTTCCATTCCTATTTAAAATAGCCTAGTCTAAGGCTTAGAAATAAGTTTGTCTAAACACTCCCCAAAAACTCATCAAAGTTTGGGTGACCTTAAAAACCACCCTAAATCTTTTTTATTTCATGTTTTCTTTATTTGTATGCAAACTTGGCTTATGAGGGAGATGTCATTACCTCCTTTGAATTATTTAGGGAAGCTTTAACCCAAGGATTCATCTCCTAGAATTAACTTTGCATACTCCTTATAATTTGCACATGGGACATATCTACATTTAGACATTGCACTACACTAAATGAACAATAGGATGTAGTGGTTATAAAAATGACTAGACCTTGTTATAACTATCCAATGTTGTAATCACCCAATTTATATGCTTGTCTTTTTCATCATTTAATATGAAAGTAATTGTGTAATTAATTATTTTAGAATGATTAAAAACCAATTAGTTTTAGTCAACACTATTTTTCCATACCGTTGCTAAAATTTGGATGATTATAATTAGTGTATTTCGGTCATTATTTGCTTGATATTATTTAAGGCTAAAACCTATTTGTTTGTTCATAAGCCATGCTAAAATCATGTATTTGAGTCAATAAGGGTAGTGTTATGCTACCCAAATCATGTAAAATCTTTTTTGCCTTTGAGTCGTTGAAACATAACAATTCACCACATCATTTGAGCATGTTTACACTGTTAGGCTGCTCAATTTGTTTCAATAATTTGATTACCATTGTATTAAAAACCATTTATTTCAAACCATATCATGTATACCTTTTGGACCTTGTTTATGTGTAGTTATGTTGTGCACTCTTGTCTAGCTTGTTTAGTCCAATCCTAGTTTTCAAAATTGCATTTTCAATTAACCTTGTCAAGTTTGGACCCAAACATTGATTGATTTTTGTTTAGGCCTCAATTCATGGGGTTGGTATATAGATATTTTTCTTTTGGGTTGCATAGCTTCAATTGAATGATTACCCAATTTTGAACAATATTGATTGTTTCTTTGTTCAAGTTCCTATCCTCATCATTTTCTATGACTTTTTTTGGGAAAATACAACCTTTCTTCAAAAACCTTTGATGTTAGACATTTGATGTTAGGTTGTTTTATGCCAAATCTTAGCATAAACTACTTGTGAGATGAAAATTCATCCTTTCAACCAAGGTTGAACATTTTATCTTTTAAACATCACTTTTTAGAGTTTGTAGAACTTTAAGTCTTTCTATTTTTAGAGCTTTCTTCATTAAACATAGATATGTCTAGCTACACTTATGGTGCAGTCATGGATAATCCAACTTATGATAGAATGGATGCACAAAATGAATTTTATGAATTTAGTCAAGACCCCTATGGTGATAATATGGTTTGTGAGATATATTTCTATCCACCTCACAAAAATCAGTCATGGGAGCATAGTCAAGATCCAACTTATGATTGAACTCTTGATTGGAATGATTGGGTTTATCAGGAAGACTTGGATGCTTTGGCTTGTGTAAGTAATAAAAGTCTATAGCATACCAAGATCACAAATTCAAGACCTCCTCCTTTAGTTTGCATGAGCAACTAGACTAAAAAGCATCCAGTCATCACCATTTTAATATCTTATCCTTTGGGTTGCACAAGCAACCAAACTAAGAAGCGTCTAGTTGTTAGCATTCTTAGCCCATTGCCAATTTTTGATGAACCTATTATTGAATAACTTCCATTTGATGAACCAATTATTTTTGATCCCTTATTAAATAGTATAATATTTAAAGAGTCCATTATTGAACCACAAACCATTGTTCTCACTAAACCAAATGTTCTCCACTTTAGAAATTCTATACTGATCTTCAAGCCTAAACAAGAACCATTACCTATTCAAAATCCATCTTATGAGGATAAAAATGTGTTAAAAATTGATCTTTTACAACCAATTGTGAACCAAAACCAACATCTTATTGTTAAAACACCCATTTTTGATAAGATTAACTATGATAAGTTACCTATTCATATGTTACCTATTTTTAAAGAGCCTCATCTCCTTGACAAGCTAGTCTCGATAGAGTTGTCTCTTGTTCTTTCCCCCATCATTGAGGAGTCTCACTTTGATAGACATGATTTTATCAAGATGTCCCTTGAGTAGTTCTCTCTTTTTGAGGGGTTTCATGTAGATGACTTAGTCTATGTTGAACCCTTCCAGGATGAATAAATTTTATTGAGCCCATTATGTCATCACATGACATTGCTTGTCAAAAAATTAGCATTAAATAGAACATTATCAAAATAACCATATCCAATGAAGAATTAATATTAGATTTAGGTTCCTTTTCTAAACTGACATCGGATTTAACATCACAAAAAAAATCAACATCGATTACAACATTGGATTTAGAGTCCCTTGCTTTAGAATCAGAGTCAAAAATAGATTATAATATTGGTTGTTACAACATTGGTTACAATTACCTTATAGATTAATTTGAATATATTTGTGATCCTTCTAAATTTTTTTAGGATGTTTACTTCAACATTGACATAAGTTCTATTATCTTCTATGAGGATTGTGCTACCTTTTGTAGACACCTAAATCTAGCCATCGATAACCTCCAACCATGATTTTGGCAAATTTCCACCCAAAATGCATAATTTGGCCTGAAAATACTAAAATGCATTATATGATGTGAAACTAACATATTCAAGTGCTAATTTTGGCTAGGGTATCACTAAATGAGGCAATATAATTTATGGGTTAGCTAACTTTGATAAGATCATTTCAAGTAAAAATGTCAATTTTGTACCTAGGTACTTTGAATTACTCTTTCCTATCAAATATTTTACAAAAGATGCATGCCTTTGTTATTTTTTGTAACATCCTAAATGGGATAACTGATCTAACACATCTGACATCACCTTCCAATTCCAATCGAGTCAAATTTTGGACCAATAACAAGTCATTCTAATCAATTTGATTAATTTGTACACAAAGTACTTAAACATGCTTAAGAGATAATTAATTCAAGTTAGATCCTAATAAATAATTCCATGTAAACTTGTTAAATACTTGTTTCTAGAAATAAATATTGAATATTTGCATCATCAAGTGACCTCATTTCTTAGGAAGACATCCCTAGGCCATAAATGCCACAAATATTAGGATTCATACCTCCCATGCCTCATCAAAGCCCTCCATGCATTTTAATTGATCCTATATCTAAAATATTGATAAGCCTATTTATTAATTTGAATTACATAATTAGATTAATACATAGCCACACATCTCAATCCTGATATGGATGGTTTAGGTTGATTCTAGACATTCTCAAAAATCTATAAATAAAGAGGCCATGAACATCATTTATAAGACTTGATAATATAAATTTATAATGTAAAAATGATTCCAAAATTGATTTAAATTAGTGTTACCATTCCAAATTTATTCCAAGCCAAGCCAAGCCACAAGCCAAAGGTGTCAAAGAGAGATGGAAGTAGCCAAGCAAGCCACCGCTACAAAGGCATTTGGAGCATCTAAGGAAGGTGAAGGAATTCTCTTATTTTATTCCTTACTTTTTAGTTTTGTTTGTCATTTATTTTTATTACCAAACTCTCCCTAGTGTCTAGGCCTAGAGATACTATGATAGTTAGTGTGTTTCTTTCATTTTGTTCTCATTTTGGAACTAACAAGATAATAACCATCCTCTCTTAAGTCAAATTCCTAGATCACATAATGGTATGCCTAGTGGGATTAGATGCATCCCACATATGAATATAATCATTTTTTAGCTTTAAAATACTCATTTGGATAATTAAAAATCTTGAAATTTGATTTTCTAACTTTATTTTTCCATTTTTGTTTGCCATGGGTTTACATAGTAACTATTGTCAACTAGTAAGATCGACATTGGTTGGATAACTTAACTGACATTAGTGAATAAAAATGACATCATTTGGAAACTTTTCATCAGTCATATTGGTATAACTAACGTTGGTTATATAACCATCATCGGTTAGAAAAATGTAACCAATGTCAGTTATATAAAATGATGTCGGTTGCTATGCTTTTGTTAAAACACAGACTTGAGAGCTCCTTTTTTAAAGTTCATTATTTCAAACCTAAAATATCTTCAAGTCTAAAGGATATGCTAACATTTTTTTTATAGTACCAAGCTTGAAATTTTCTAAAAACATGTTTTAGATCACCTTTTACATGCTTAAAAAATCAATTAGAAGCCTTTTTTTGTTGTTTAACAAAAAAATTAGATGTTTATGGTGAATGTTCTCAAAGTTTTCAACTACAATCAAGGGGTCAAATGAACACCACCTCATTTTCATTCAAGGTTAAAAATGAACTCATCTTTCCAAGATTTTTGTCTTCAATAGTTTCTTGATTAAATTTTTGTTTGGAAGAAAGAAGGATGTTGCACATATTCTTTTACATTTGTCCCCTTTAGGGAACCCTTGGAATCAAAAGTGTCATTCCTATTGCAGTAGAATAGTCAAAGGCATATAAATAAATCCATCTAAAGCACTCCCCAAAAACTCTCCAAAGTTTGGGTGACCTTCAAAATGACCCAAAAGTCTTTCTACTTTCATGCTTTCTTTATTTTTATGAAAACTTGACTTAAGAGGGGGAATTCATCACCTCCCATGAGTTCTTTAAGGAAGCTTTGACCCGATGTTTCATCTCCTAACATTGACTTCACTTAATTTCAAGTTATACATGAGATGTATCTACATTTAGACATCTCACTACACTGAGCAAACAGTAGGAGGTAGTGGTTGTAAAAAGGACTAGACCTTTTTACAACTAGCCAATGCCATGATCACCTAATTTCCATGCTTTTATTTTACATTGTTTGATGTGAAATTCATTATGTAATTGATTCCCCTAGAGACATTAAAAGCTTGATAGTTTAGTCAACCCAACATTGACATACCCTTGTTAGGATTTGGATGATTATACTTTGAGTATTTTGGTCATTTTTTCTTGGTATGTTTTGAGACTAAACTTGTTTGTTTGCTCATAAAGCCATGTCAAAACCAATTTTTCTATATGTCAATATTTTGTCTAAAGAGGTGTTATGCTAGCCATTTTACACCACACTTGTGCCTTGAAATTTTTCCTAAACTTGGTTTTATGTGTGTCATTTGAGTTGTGAAGGGTAGTGTTATGTTGACCAAATCATGTCAAAATATTATACACCTTTGAGTCTTTTGAAAAATAACATTGCATACATTAATTGAGTATGATTATGCCATTAAGATGCTAAATTTGTTTCAAGACTTGTTTACCTTGTATAATAGACCAGTTGTTTAAAACCCTTTTATGTTTACCATTTAGACTTTTATCTTGTGCCATCATGTTGTCCAATCTTTTCTAGCTTGTTTGGTCAAATCCTAGTTTTTAAACATTGATTTTTCAATTAACCTTGTCAAGTTTGTATTCAAACATTGATTGATTTATATTTAGAACTTAATTCATGGGGATAATACATATATCTTTCTCTTTTGGGTTGCAAAACTTTGGTTAATTGATTACCTAAATTTGAAAATTAGTGATGGTCCGTTCGTTTAATGCCTATCCTTATCATTATTTGTGATTTTATTTGGAAAAACATAGTCTTCTTTAAAAATCCTTTTGTCTTATGCCTTATGCCAACTAATCATGTTTATGTTTGATTCTGTGTGTTGCGTCTATGTCAAAGTTATTTCCAAACTTGTTATATTAAATTAAATCACATCATGCTTATTTTTTTCAGCCTAGCTTTTGACTCCATGTTTGGAGAAAAGACATAGTAACTCAACTTTTCCCTTTCCTAGTTTAGATCTTGTTTAGAACACTTTGACCTAGACCTTTGACATGATAGTTTTTACTCAAACACTTAACCTTTTGTGCATATGACATTTGACATTAGACATTTGATATTAGGCTATTTTATGGCAAGTTCTAGCACAAATAAATTTGGAGATACAACTCCACTTTCAAACAACATTAGAGATACAACTCCACCCCTTCAACCAAGTTAGACCAAGCTTGAACCATTTATCCTTTAGACGTAGTTTATTTTAATTTTTGTAGAACTATAAGCCTTTTTGTTTTAAAGCTTTCATCATTTATGTGGATATGTCTAGTTAAAATTATGGTGGAGTCACTTATAATCTAAATTATGATATAATATCCACACAAAATGACTTTTATGGCTTTATTCAAGACCCCAATGATGTTAATATGGTTTCTAAGATAGATTTTTATCCACCTCATATTAATCATTCATGGGAACAAAGTCACAAAACAACCTATGATCTAACTCGAGACCTTGATTAGTATGAAGAGGCTTGTGAGGAGGACTTTGAAGACCCAGCTATAGATAATGTTGTTTAGGATACTGATCCATACCCTCTTTTCAATAATAAATACATGGAACATAGTCAAGAACCAACTTATGATCCAAATTATGACTCGAATGATATGGTTTATGACGAATAATTACATTCTTTGTCTTATGCAAGTAATAAAGATCCACCAAATCATAAAATTTCTATTCCAAGACCACAACATTACACCATTCCCATATCAAGACATCATCTATTGGTTTGTGTGAGTAATCAAGCTCCATAATGGCCCTTCATCATTCCAAGACCTAGTCCTTTGTCTTATGTGAGTAATCATTCTCCACATTATCCTATCATTACCATATCAAGACTTTGTCTTTTAGCTCATGAAAGAAATCATGCTCCCTAAGTCCCTACCATTATCTAACCACAAGTCCTTCCTTATCTAGTACCAATCCCATCCAAACCTCAACACATCCAATCATTTGAAGACTAAGTTGTGTTCCAAATTGGTATTTTCCAACTCATTGAAAACTAAGTACAAAACAGCCAACCAAACCAAGACACTTTTTTTGATCCAACCACTTGTGATAAGTTAGTCTATGATGAATCACCTATTGATCCTATACTAGTTGTCAAGGAGTCTCACTCATATGAGCCTATCTTTATTGAGTCACTTCTTAATGATTATAACCACCTTTGGGCAAATAATTACCTCAACCATGTGCCTATTTGTCAAGAGCCTCATATTAACAAGACAGTCTATGAGGAGTTATCTCTTGACCTATTTCTCATGCTAGAGGAGTCTCACTTTGACAAACTAGTTTTTATGGAGCCCATTATTCTATCATAGGCCATTATTTGTTCAAAACTAAATATTCAACAAGACATCATTATAAAAGAGTGCCCATCAGATGAAGAATCGGAGTTAGATTCAAGTTTTACTCTTAGACAAACATCAAATTTAGCATCAAAACTAGAATCTAAATCAATAGTAGTATCAACATCAAATTTATAGCTCTTTGAGTTAGAATTAGACTCAAAAGAAGAATATGTTTATGTTTATTATACTATTGGCTATGTATGACTCATAGATCAATTTGAATATATTTTTTATTCTTATATGGTTCTTGAGGATGAGTACTTCAGCTTTGACACAAGTTATCATAGTATCTTATATGAGGATTCTGTAACCTCTCCCCATTCCATTACTATTTCACAAGCCATTACCATCAACCAAAATTGCCATATCATTGACATTTTATCTCCCACAAGTGTCGATTGGGATCGATAGAATCACCCTTTTTTGAACTACATCCATGGTGACATAACATTTGAAGAAGAAAAAGGAGGCCAAGACCACATTCATATAGTAGAATAACACTCTACTAGTGAAACCTTTTTAGAGGCACTAAGGGACAATCAAAGTCAGAACTCAACATATTCTAGTGAAAATTTTCTGGAAGTGATAAAAAAATTGAAGTAAAAAGCTAATTTTCATTAGCGAAACCTTTTAAAAGGCAATATGGGACAATAAAGACAACTTCATTGGTGAAAACCTATTTGAGGCACCAATAGTTGATCACAAAAGTTCTTCACTATTGGATGAAGACAAAATCAAATATCAAATCAGAATAACTTCCTATCTATAGCTTAACCAGATGGTAACTACTCTTGAGATCAAATAATATAAAAATAGGGTGGTCTTATCAAGAGACAAAAGTTATGTTAAATTTGGCATCAATAACATTACACGTGATTGAAAGTCTCGATTTTCATTTTTTTCCTTACCATTCCACATTCTATTATCATATACCATTCTATTTCAAAATCAAACCTACCATCCATTTTTTGTCCTTGTTTACCATCCATAGTTGCACTTTCATTTGTAGAGGCTAGCAAGATACCTTTTCTTGATGTACGAAGGAATTAAAATTAATGATCAATGAAGATCACTAAATCATTCTCAGCATCAAAATCTTTAGGCTATTTTTGATAGAATAACTATTCAGACAAGGTGTGGGATAGAAATTAACATGATCAATTATTCTATTTGTATCATTTTTTGATTAGGACATGCATCTCCCCATCAGTAGGAATAATAGAATCAAAAACCACCCCCATGACAAAAACATATACTATACCATTTCACATTGCCATGCCATTGTTGTTCTTACATATCCTTTTTCCATTATCGCATATTCCAACCATTTGCCACATCACTTTGGGGCAACCCACCTACCATTTCAACCAAATTATCAAACCATCATTATCCTAAGAAATACCATACCATCCTATCATTGCATTCTTATCTAGACCAAAGCCTTTTTTTAGTCATCCTACCCAATAGTATTTTGCTCTTGGTTTATTTAGTTCTTCTTGCACTTTTTCTGAGAGGATTCCAATCAATTTTTAACAATCAATTAAATCCACATTTACAATGATAGTCTATGAAAGTAGTGTGATAATTGATTTGGCAATATATATTTCATTTTCTATCATGTATTAAGCTTGTTTATGTGAGCCTAATTATAACCTCCTATGTGCTAATTAGTGTTTCACCAATCTTGATACTAATTATAAGCACCTATGAGAAAATTATTATCATTAACCTATGCCATTTTATCCTAGTTATAACTACCTATGGGAAAACTAGGGGCAACATTTGTTTATCATGCATTACCGTATCACCTTGCCATCATTATTTTCATTTGATTGGCCATTTACCAAATTTGAGAACTTGTTAAGACCTAGTTTTTTTTTTCTTCACATTTTATGTGGATGGAATTAATATGACTTGAGGTCATTTTAGGACTATGTGGATCATGCTCAATTCATGTTGAGGTCACCCTAGTCCCCCTTTCCATACGATCTCATCATTTTGTGAGAAACTTAAGCCAAATTCCCTCATCATTTTGTGAGTAAGTATCTTATCATTCTCTAATAAGTTAAGATACCTAAAAATTCCAATAACATTCATAAAATTTGAAAAAATCCAAAAATATTTGTGCTATCTAAGCCTAGTTAGTTATCCTCGATCCACCGTACTAGGGCATTGTCATTGTTAGGATGATTTCTTTTTCTTTTATTTTTAGGATTTCTATTTATTTGTTTATTTTATGTTGTTTGTTTATTTACTTTCCTATTTATTTTTTTATGTACTATTACCTTAACTCAATCTATATGCATTCATTGGGTGATTCCTTGAGCACATTATTCTTGAGTATATTCATATTCATATGTAAACATTTTCATCATGGTTTTTGTCATTGGTTTATTATTTTTGAGTTTTTATTAGATATCAGAAGTCAATCCTTATGCGTATTTTGTCCAAGTCTTCATGGTGTTTTATCATGATGTTTACCATCACATGCTATAGCAAAAATTAGCTTCATGAAGGTCTATAATCAATGGATATACATAAGTTTCTCCTTGGAACCTTGAAAAATCCTTCCATCCCACTGTTAATCAAATCAACCCAATGACCATTCTAGTTATATCATTGCTAGTCAAGATGAGCATCTCTTCATTGATAGGTACAAATAAATCATTCACACTAATCAATCTTATTCTTTTATTCATATATTTCATCACTTTGTACCCTCTCATCTTTAATCTATATTCTAGGTTATATCACTGAGTTATGCTTGTTAATCAAGACTAACTGGGGCACAATCATCATTAGTTAATCTAGGTCCTCTTAATGATTATAACTATCTATGGGTAAATCATTATTTTGACTTTTATTTCTGATTATAACCACCTTAAGAAAAATTAGTAATCTTTTTAAATCAATGCATTCAATCATTTTCTTGATTTGATTAATCTCAACCATGGGTCAATTTCACCTTTATTCTTGTTTCTTTTTGAGGGACCATCCATCAACATATTTGATGGCCACTCCCTCGAGGGGGCATCATCATAGGCTTGCCAAAATCATTTGGATCTTTGTTATTTAGTCATCTTCTTCTTTCTAATATATAGGTCATCTATCTTTCTTTGAGAATACATTACTTTTCCTTTAGTTTTCAATGCCTTCCCAAATAGGGGTAAATTGTAGACACCTAAACTGGCCATCGATAACCTCCAACCAGGCTTTTGGCCAATTTCCTCCCAAAATGTGCAATTTGGCCTAAAAACCCTTAAATGCATTAAATGATGTGAAACTAACATATTCAAGTTCCAATTCTGGCTAAGGCCTCACTAAATGGGTAAATACAATTTATGGGCTAGTTAACATTGATCAGATGATTCTGAGTCAAAATGCCAATTTTGTAATTAGGTGCTCTAAATTTCTCTTTCTTATCAAATATTTTTCATAAGATGCATGCCTTTGCTATTTTGTCATTAGTAACATCCTAAATGGGATAATGGATCCAATGCATCTGACATTGCCTTCCAATTCCAATCCAGTCAAATTTTGGACCAATAACAAGGGATTATGATCAATTTAAGTAATTTGTGCACAAAGTACTTAAACATGCTTAAGAGTTAATTAATCCAAGTTAGAACCTAATTAATAATACCATGGAAACATGTTGAATACTTTTTTTTAGAAATTAATATTAAATATTTGCATCATAAGGTGACCTCATCTCTTGGTAATACATCCCTAGGCCATAAATGCCACCAATATTAGGATTCATGCCTACCATGCCTCATCAAAGCCCTCCATGCCTCTTAATTTCTCCTCTATCCCAAATATTTATGATCTTATTTATAAATTTTAATTTCATAATTAGATTAATCCTTAGCCACACATCTCAATCTTAAGATGGATGGTTTAGGTTGATTCTAGATATTCTCAAAAATATATAAATAAAGAGGTCATGAATATCATTTCTAAAACTTGATAATTCAAATTTATAATTCAAAAATGATTCAAAAAGCCATTGTAACTAGTGTTACCATGACAAATTTATTCCAAACCAATGGTACCAAGGAGAGATGGAGGTAGCCAAGCTTTTATTGCCAAGGACTTCATGAGCACAAGCTGAGTATGCCTCTACTATATAAGAATTTGGAGCATCCAAAGAAGGTGAAGGAATTCTTGTGTTTTACTCTTTATTTTTAAGTTGTGTTTGTCATTTATTTTTCTTACCAAGATCTCCCTAGTGTTTAGGCCTAGAGATGTTATGTTAGTTAGTGTGTTTCTTTCATTTTGTTTTGATTTTGGAACTAACATGATACTAACCATCCTCTCTTGAGTTAAATTAATAGATCACATAATGATACTAACCATCCCATTATTACCACCCAACATAGCCATTATATTGACATTTCACCTCCCATAAGTGTCGATCAGGATCGATAAAATCAAACTTTATTGAATTACATATATGGTGATATATCATTTGAATAATATCAGAGGGACTAAGACCACATTCATTCAGAATAAGAACAATCTCCTAGTGAAACCTTTTTAGAGGTGCTAAGGGAAAAGCAAAGATTAAACTTGGCATATTTTAGTGACACCTTTTTGAAGGTGATAAAAGACAATCAAAGTCAAATGTTAACATCTCTTTTTGAAACCTTCTCAAAGGCACTATGGGATTATCAAAACAAATTCATTGGTGAAAACCTCATCAAGGCACCAATCACTGAGCATAAAAGTTATTCATTATTTAATGAAGATAATATTAAAGATCAAATCAAAATATATTCCAATCTATAGCATAATTAGATGGTAATTACTCTTGAGATCAAGAAACAAAAAAAATTGATGGTCCTATCGAGAGCATCTTTAGAGGTCTTCAACCCCACCATAACCAAAATTATGATGAATCAGGTATCAACAACATTACATGTGACTAAAATTCCTAATCTCCATTTGTTTCCCATTCATTATATATTCCATTATCACCCACCTATTTATTATCCACTTATCTCATTTATCCTACCATTGTTTACCTTCACTGGTAGCACTTTTTTTATTGAGGTTATAAATATATCTTGTCTCGATGTTTGAAGGAATTAGAATCAAATATCTATTAAGATCATGAACAAATTATTGAGATCTAGATCAACAATAAGCTCTTAATAGAGGAGTTTTTTTGAAAAGGTGTTGGATAGAAACTTATATATCTAATCATTTTTATTGTCTCACATATTGACTAGGACATGCATTTCCCTGTCAGCAAGAGCAACAAAACCATTTTTCATATGTCATTCACCTATTTACCAATACCATGACTCGTCTCTTAGACACAACCATATATAACCTTTTTAGCCATTATTATACCATTGAGATCCATGAACCATGATGTTTGAACTACATTGACTTGAGGTCCTTTGAGACTATATAGGCAATGCTCAGTTTTTATTGAGGTCAGCTCAGTCACTCCTTTCCCATGTTCTCACCAATTTGTGAGTAATTGCTAAATTTGAACACTCTCACCATTTTATGAGAAACCTAAGCCAACACTTTCACCATTTTGTGAGTAATCTAATCTAGTCATTGCTTGGGGGAAACTTTGTTTCCACTGTATCTAATTTTATTCTGATCATTTCATTATACCATTTCTTTAATATTGACTAGATATTAGTTTTAGTCATCCTATTTATCATATTTTGATCTTAGTTCCTTTGGCTCATCCTACACCGTTTATGGAGGGATTCTAGTCCAATTTCAATAGTTTTTGAATTTAGTGTTGAAGGACAGTCTATGAACATGGTGTGACATTTGGTATGGCAAGTTATCTTTCATCTATAATCTTATTTGGTAGTGCTGATTATAACCATCTATGGACAAATAAATATTGTTTTCATACCCTTGATTATAATTACCTTTGGGCAAATCAATATTATGACATTGTTTCCTAATTATAACTACCTATGGGAAAATTAGGTACAATTCCATTTTATCATGCATTATCTCCTCATCTGGTTATTACTATTGTCATTTGTCTTGTCATTCACCTTTATTTGTGAACTTGTTTTGACCTAGTCAATTTTTCATCACCTTTTATGTGGATATAATTACTATGACTTGGGATTATTGCGGGGTTATATAAGTCATTATTAATTCATTTCAAGGTCAAATCAATCCCTCTTATAATATGCTCTTATTGTATTGTGAGAATTTTAAGTTAGTGTGCTCTCACTGTTTCATGAGCTGGACCATTTTTGTATCTCTTAATCCTCAATCAAGTTGAGATACTTAGAAAATTCCAAAAACATTCAAAAAAACATGTAAAAACTCAAAAAAAAATTGTGTTTATTTGATTATTGTTTATTGTCTAGTCTTTTGTTTTCCTATTTGGTCTTGCTTCTTTGTTTTATTTTTCTTCCAAGTACATCTTGATGGTCCACATGGATCTTGATTATTTATATCTTGGTCTCATGTCATTAATATGTTCTTTCCGTTTGTTTTTAAACATTTTTTTTCATACTTAAGTCTTGATTGATCATATCTTGATTTTAAGATAGGTTCTTTTATGTTTATCTTTATCTTTGTCTTTGCTTTTTTGTTGTTGGTGTTTAATTGTAATTCACTATAATTCTAGTTTTGGTCATTACTTTACAATTATCCTTAGTTATAGGTATTCACATTTCAATTGGCTTAGAATAATTAGAATATTATGTCATTCTAATCTATTTATACTTATGATGCCTAATTTATTTTCCTATAACAATCACTTTATGCCCAAGTTTCAAAGTCTTAATGTCAACATCAGTTTTGATGAATGATTCTCAAGAACACTTTACAAAACCTAAGATCATGATATAGAATTAGGCTTCTAGGTAACATGCATTTCAATATTCTTTATCTATGCTTATATATGCATTTCTTTACATACATTATGATTATAATCAATTCTTGGTGATTTTTCATCATTCCTCATTCCATTATCTCCCAAACTTGGGTGAACTAAATTGCCTTAAAGTTCATGTTGGAACATGAGTCCATGGAACTATGTAGACAATGCTCAATTTATAATAAGGTTAGCTTAGCTATCTCCATTATTATTTTTATCACTCTCATCACTTTGTACATTTTCATATGCCTAGTTTTATATAGATTACCAAGCCATTACACCATTGTATGTATGTTTGTGCCCACTTGGTTTAACCTATCTTTTGGGTTATATCTTTGAGATATTTTTCTTGCCAATTTCCCATGTTGGGGCACAACATCTAAACCACATCTAAATAAAACCAGCTCTACAAGGTTAAATCTTTATTTATTTTTTATAAATGATCAAAATTTCTCCTACTGGGAAAAAACTATTTTATCATGATCACATTTTCTCTACTAGAGTACTTATTATCTTCTCTTTGGAGACTTTGTTGTAGTGGTGCTTCCCTTCCTGAAGTAGAACGCTCTCTCTTTTCCTCTAATTCAAATATATCCACACTAATTCCCATGATGGTAATATTTTAGTGTGTAACTTGTCTCAAGATTGAACAATGTTATAAGTGTGCAGCTTGTACTCTAAAATTGGGTACATTTAAAGTGTGTCCCCTTACATTTATGGATTGTATCTTTCCCATTCCCACCATTTCTAGGTCCTATTATACCTCTCATTATATTTTTATCATTTATGGTAATCACATGTGAAATAATTATCTCATCTGGATGTGATCTAATCCATGGGTTAACCTCTCTTTTTGAGAGTCTATCCTTTTCTTCCATCCTTGTATGTCCTCTCAAGGGGGTATCATGGGTCTGTTCTAATATATTCTTGACAAATATTTCCTTTGAAAATATGTTTCTTCACCTAAATGTCTAGCTACACCTTCTCAAATAAGGGAAAAATGTAGACATCCAATTCTTAACACCATTTGTATTGAAATTGTCAATCTTACTTGAATTGCACTTAAATGCACATTTTAGGTCAAAATCCAACAAAACACTCTAAATGGTTAAAAATTGTCACTTAAAAGTGCCAATTTAGGTTAAATTATCCCTAAATTGGGAAATTAAATTTATGGTCCAACTAACTTTGATCAATTTACTGTGAGTCAAAATGATGATTTTGCCTTTTATGCTCTGGATCACTATTTTCACCTAAATTCATTGGAACATGCCATGTACATTTGTTATTTTGTGTTAGAAACATCCTAAGTGGAAATATAGTTCTAGTACATCTAACTTCACCTTATAATTCTTCTTGACTCAAATTAAAACTTAGTGATATAACTTTTTGACCATTTTGATGAATTGAGGGGCAATTTTCAAATAATTGTACAAATGTTGACTAACCTTATTTAAGGATAATTAATCCAAATAAAGAGCTTAAGCAGATTTTCCATGAGATTTGTTGAATATTTATTTTTTGAATTTGATTTCTATTAACTACATCATCAAGTGACATCATTTCTTGGGAAGACATCCCTAGGCCATAAATGCCACAAATATCAAGATGATGAGTAACTCATACCTGGTTAATGCCTCCCAGGCCTCTTCAATGCCCCTCCTTCCAAGGTCATGATGAATATAATTATGGATTTAATTCCAAATATTGAATTCATTCTCATCCACACATATTCATCTCAAGATGAATGGTTCATGTTGATTATGATCATTCTTGAAAATCTATATATGGAGAGGCCTAAACATCATTTCTAAGCTTGAATACTTCAAAGTTATAATGTTATTTTTTTTCCACAATCCTTTGCATTTGATCGTTGATGTTGTTTGAAATATTAATTGATAGGCTAGTTTAGTTATTTGTAATCATGATCATAGGTTTTATGGAGTGTTCTTGAGACATTGGAGGAGTTTTCCACCTTTGTTAACAAAGACAAGGATGCTTGATCAAGGGAGAACTTGTTTTTGAGCCACATGGGTATGGTTAATCCATTTGGGAAGGTAATATGATGTTTGATTTCTTTCATTTATTTATTTATATCTTTTTTAATTGCCATAGGAATAGATATGCTTAGTTATTTAGTTCTTTATGTATTTTTCATGATTCATGGACTAATGTTTGACTAACTTTCTTTGTAATCCTATCTACACCATGATCCATGTCTCCACTAATTGCTCACATTGAACTATAGATGGTTTTAATTAAACATCTGTCATGCTTGGAAACATATTTAAGATATATTTTGATTGAATTGTATCAAATTAGAATAATTTTGGTCACCTTTATGTAGGGTTTAGGCTTTTATATCCTTAATGTTAGAAGATATCTAGTATTTGGATTATACATGGTCTATATTTGATTTATACCCTTGCCTTTATACCTTTGTATTTTTAAGCCCACAATATATTCAGTTTTGTCATTTTCTACTTGCATGAAGCTTATGAGACATTGGTTTATATATATCATGCCATTTTTCATAAATACCATTTGAACACTAGTTGTTAGTATTTAAAAATAACTCCTTTTCAATAAATAAGATCAAAATCCTAGATTAGCACGAGTCATTGATCATAATCTAGGACCTTATCTTTTAATTGGTTCCTAGGTTTTAAGCTTTGTGGTGATAATACTTGACATGATCACACATCCCCCCCCATGTTTCAAATCTTATGTCAGTCCCTTGTCAAATAATCATTATCCATGTGGTAGGTACATGGGTTCTTAGGGTTTTGCTGAAATGTATTTGGGGACCCTTGCACCATTAGATCAAATCCAATGACAAAGAGTAAATCATTGATCTATAAAAAAAATATTGAAAATTAAGTTAGTATACTTTTAAAAGTCATGACTTAGATTTACATCCCTTAGGCTAAGGTTTGTTTCATGTTTATTAAACATGGGATAAATCCTAAGTTAAGGAATTTAAACAGGAGTTATGATTTAAGAAGGGTTCAAGGTATAAGCACTCTAGGTTAACATATGCATAATGTTAAGCAAACATAATGAAAATGCTAGGCTAAAATAAGTATGCCATGTGTCACAAACCATGCCCAAAATAAGTTTCAAATGAAATGATAATCTAAAGTTTACATAGGGTAAGTCTATGATTTAAGGTCCATTATGTAAACCATAATGTGAATCCTTAAAGAATAGACTTAGGATAGATATATTTCTTTCATATATTTATGTCTTGTAGATTGAGGTCTTCCATTTTAGGCATATTTTGAGCATTTCCCTCAGCTTGGTGAGCCACTTTAGAGTAACAAAGAGTATTGTGATGTCATTTGACACTAAGTAAGATATTTTCATTGGGTTAAATTTGATGGTAGTATGGATGTCAAATACATCCTCACATATGTCAATTAGAAGTCACGTGGATTTCATGTTTATGCTAGTTAAATTTTGATTTTAATGGACTTAAATTTGATGGTCACATAGGCATCAAGTTATTCTTTTTAGATGTTTAAATGATGATCGCATGAACATAAATTTTAACTTCATTAAAATATTAAGGGTCAAATGTGAGGATGACAATTAATTTTTTTTGGGGGGCTTCCCAGGGTCTCAGTGTTAATTCATTTCATTAGATCAAATGTCATGATAAATTGATAGCCATTGATCATAATCTAGAGACTTTATTTCGATTGGTTGTCATGTCAAGTGGGTCCCCTTTCCTTTAGGTCCTCAAATGTAATGGTGATGTGTATCTATATTTTGAGATCCATGTATCCTTTTGAATTTTCAATTATGCTTTGTTTTATCTAATTGAGTTCATATGAGTAAGCATGGATCATTAGATTATTCAAGATGTATGCTATCTAAGTAAAATTTCTCAATTATCTTCACTCTGTTCAATTAAATTTTGAGATAAAATGACAATCATAGGATCCTAAAAAGTATGAGGAAGTTAATGTTAGGTCCATGGTGATAGTAAAAACATAGGCTTAAGGCATTAAGACTAAGGTCATAATGGTATTAATGAATACATCGAGGCCTTAGTATTAAATTCTTAGGCTAAGTTGGGGAATATAGAAGGACCCTATACAATGATGTTTAGTTAGGCCGTAATAAACTTAAGAAAAGGGGAAAATAATGAAAGGGGTTGGTTTTGTTAGTCAAGTTTTATTAAGAATCATGACTAAACCTAGGATATGCATTTTATATTTATGTCCATAAAAATTATTCTCACCAATTTGGTTTCTTGCCTTTATTCAAATTTGAATCAAGGGTTTTTTAGGGTTTTAGAATGTATACTTCTCATGGATGCACATCAAGGAACCTATAACTAATAGTTAAATTAACAATGTTAGTCTAGATTAAATCACATTAAGACCATATATGCTTGTCTCATAACAAAGTGAATGATATTCAAATTCTATAAAATACCTTGACATGATAAAATTTCCATGTTTTATTTTTAGGGTTTATGAAGGATCTCAATTCAAAAAATGTGTATGTTGGTCCCAATAATAGGCAAAGAAGAAAAGTTGTAAGAGATTTCTCAAGGACTTGTAATAGATGACACAAATCAAGTACAAGATAATATTTTTTTAAAAGTCATCCATAAGGACAATTCACATAGAGTCATTACTAAAATTTGGAATATTCCTAAAGAAGATGATCATTGGTAGCACTTATACCATGATTTCTTGAATAAAGTCAAAAATATTAAGATGGTAGATGATGAGATAGAATAATAGATTGATGATCTATCTAAGGATTTCACCAATGATTAAAATCTTCAAGAAGGAAAATCTATTATAAAGATCCAAAATCAAGATGAGATGGAGCTTGATGGGGTAGACAAGATGCCATTCTCTATAAAAGATGAACATGAAACAAGTGTAGTGGATCAAGAAATTTCATGACTCCATGAAAAGGTTAGGAATATGTGACCAATATGTTTCAAATGGTAAGATTGAAAATTAATTTCATGTCCTTTAAATTCATCATGATGAAGAGGTCTTTTGGGATGACTTAGAGAGTATTTGTGCAAATATTGATAGTCCATCCCTACCTCATATGGAGATTAAGGAATGTTTTATTAAAAGTACCATTTCATATATTCATCAAGAAGAAATTAATGATGTATTACATCCAAGTTTGGATACCTATCAAGAGGTTCAAGAATTTTTAGAGTGCCACCTTAAATTAAACCTAATGAAGACATCAATCTAAGCATGCAAGCTGAGTTGCCAATATGATCATTGAATGAGAATGAGACATATCATGACTAGTCTATTAATGAAGTAGAGTTAGCATTCAAGAAGGAATAATTTTGGAATAATATGATGGAATCTTGGATCCATATCTTCAATCCATATACCTAAAAAAGGATTTAAGAATCCAAGCTACATCATCTAGAAGACATAAACATATAAGTGTTCCTATCTTCAAAAATATGCCATCAAAAGGAATCAATCATATTTCAATGTTATATGGTGAGATAAATAACTTTCCATTTGATGTTGAAGGAAAGATTGTTATTTTAGTCTTATGTCATAGTAAAAAATGTGTTACAAATCCCAAAAGAATCTGTTTGCTAGTCAAAATAGTCATCAAGTCAAAGGTACCACAATTTGCCATTGTCAAGTAATATCTAGTGAGTTCTTTATGGAGTGATCTATAATACCTATTTAGACATAGATTAGGTAGAGGTAGAGTATTTTTCATTTCTATTTTTATTTTTTGTTTTATTTCTTTCTTTTCTATTTTCTTTCTCTTTTTTCCTTCTTTGTCCTTCCTTACTTTTAGTTTGTTTACTTTTTATTGTGTGTTGTAGCATAGAAATAAGTCCTCTATACAAGAATTCTTTTGGCTCAATTTATGTTAACCAAGTCCTAAACATGAAGAATGGATTGTTGATTTTTAACATTAGTTGTCTAAAGTTATTAAGCCCCTAGCATTGTTCTAATTTATAAAATTTGGGTGGGGTTAATTAGAGATTAGTTTTTTATGAAGATCTCAAGTTATTTTGATGTTGTAATATAGTTTAGGCGACTAAGAATTTTATTCAATGAGAGTTTGAACTTATGTAGACCATTATACTATCACTTAAATTAACTAAATGAATTTCTTGGGCATAACATATTATCTAAGAGTGAACGACATTTAGTTATGTCTTGACATAATCCTCACACCTCGCTAATTTTGGATCCCAATCATTCTATTTTATGAATGTAAGTATATATAAAATATTAAAAAATATGATACACTGATGAAGAGAAATCATAAACTAATTCATGTTCCTTAAATGTTGATTTGGGCAATCTCTATTAGGTCTATGGATGCTTGGATAGCAGTAGATCAAGGCCTATAGTGGAGCCAAATGTATCTCTATTGGGGATATGGATGTTGGGTTGGTAGTAGAGCAATGCAAAAGCCACCCCTAATTAAATAAAGCATCATTATTACATAAATATAAATAATTATTATATCATTTCATATCTCAATGTCTTGAAGCTTAAAGGATTAACATTTCTGAACCTAGTGGTAATGGTTAATGAACTATAAAGCACACACATAGTATGTTTGTCTATAACATTTAAACTCTATTTCTAGCTTATGAGCTTTCATTAGTTATAAAAATTAGTTTCAATATAAATAAAAATCATAGTGAGATGACTAATTTTTTATTATCTCTAAATAAAAGATTTACATTACAACATTTTGTAATGTTTCCCTAAAGAGATTACCATTTTTTGATATGAAACTACCTCCTATTCTTAGAATGGGGACACTCCTATTTGAATTTTCCAAAATGCCTAAGTGTCAATTTTGATTAGTCATTTGGTTGCATAAGAAATCCAATTTTATACTTCCTATCAATTCTTGGTTAAATATTCATCTTTTAATATAGATTCAGATTTATAAATACTTAGATTATTGTAATTTGTTTTGAGTTTTCTCTAAGTTTTCAATGAATAACTAACCATGAATTAATCTAAACTGTGCAATCAATTTTTACCAAGATTGTTTCATTCATTCATCAATCGACATGAACATGAGCAACTTCACTAGACCTTTTTGTATTAACCTTACACTTTGTTTAAACCATTTAAGTTTTTATTTAAACTTCATTTATTTATCTTGTGATGGGTGCTTAAATATCTCTAGCATCTAACTTAACTTCTCATGTGACTTTGCAAGATGTCAACTTAAATGTAGCAGTCTATGACACCTTACAGGAAGTAAAATTATAGATTAAATTTTAAAAGGATCACTTGATCCATATCATGACAGTTCTCACCATAGTGCTAATCCAAGACACAAATTTCTACTATTAGAACTTTAAGATGAAAAATTTGCTGAAAGAAAGGTGCTATGTTCATGACATGTAGAAGCATCCAAACCATCTCATATAAAATACTCTTTCAAGAACATTATAAGAATATTTGTGTCCCCATCAAACCTAAAATATTATTCCATGTGCTTCTTTTA
Organism: Torreya grandis; assembly: GCA_037957365.1. Lineage (NCBI taxonomy): Eukaryota > Viridiplantae > Streptophyta > Pinopsida > Cupressales > Taxaceae > Torreya > Torreya grandis. Next base: position 211,576 of record JARHVA010004334.1, on the reverse strand, counting down.
AATCTAAAAGTGGAAGCTCCTAAGCCATTAAATATAATAATCACAAGAGCCTTCTAAGAGTGACATATGGAAGATGTCAAATAATTTGATCCAAATATCAATGGTGTGTAACTATCTAGATCCCATTTTGAGAGTGATCCATGTCCCTCTAAAGGATATGTTTCATGACCATGATACTCTTGTTTGACCATCCAAAAGACTCCTTTGAGAGCCCACAAAGATGATGTGTGTCATCACTAGACCTGTGATATGATGCCACATATTTCCTTCAAATCAACACATGGGTACACTTGAAATATTTGATCCAAAGCTCATGAGATCCTATGAAGGGAACATGTGGAAACTCATGAAGCTATTCTATAAGATATTGATGAGATAAAACTATCAAAGGACTCATCCATGATTGATGCATGTCCACACTATGTCACATCCTATCTAAATCTTGTGAGAGTCTAAGATGATGATGCATGTCCACATTGGACCCATGAGATGATGATGTGTGTCATCCACATAAAGCTATACCCAAGATCAACATATTATCTCCATGAATGATGCATGGCTCCCTTTGAGCCACATGATTAATAAAAAGTCATCGATGGATATCCATAATGATCCTGAGCGTAATCAAAAGGTGATACATTCCCAAGTAAGATTACAATATCCTATGAGAGAGACACCTATGTAGGTAGGATTTTGACTACTTTTGAGAGAAATAAGTGGCACTCCCATAACTAACCAAATTAAAGGGCCCCACCCAATAACTTGAAAAAAATAGAAAGGTGCCATATGGCATGATACAAATGGGTGATCACAACAATATTCATCATGATATCTTGAGAATAATAAAACAACATGTGTATGGATTTGAGCCAACTAAGTGGATTAGTAAAATTTAAGCCCCATGAATTCCTAGTTAGATCTAATATGGCATGTCACATGTTAAGAGGTGGTAATATTTAACTTTAAATCTAAAATTGATAGCTCCTTTATAGATGAGAAAGAATTCAACACGTAGAAGAAAGTTTTCATTGCATAGTTATAATAGGATGTGACAAGGGCCAAGACATAAGCCAAAAGTAATCAAAGAGACATTAAGGCTCATAATCATAGAACATAACAAGTTGATCCAATATATATTAGACCTATTCATACTAATGATCCTAGACTTTTCTAATATTGACAAATATTATTGATCTTGCACAGAGATGTAGACCCAAGAGTAGAATGAAAAGAAAATAGGGAAACAAAAACAATAATAGGCTTGCTTATAGCCAGCCCTAGTCTCATAAGGATATTCAATTATATCTTATAATTTCATAAATTAGAATATTCCTTTGAAATGTAAACATTCCATCCACCTGGCTATATTCAGTGCCATTTATGGGCCCACTTAAACTTATCTTATACATTTTGAGTCTATAAATAGGGGGTTTCCCCTCATTTATAATTTGAAAATACTTGTTGCAAAATTCAATACAAAGAGCCAAAGAATTTGAGATTATATCTATAGTGTTCTTTTCTTTAGTTTTGTGACTTTTGAATTCTCATGCTTTAGACATATATTTATTTAATTTCAGTAATCTAATTTGGTGGTTACATCTCATATATGTATTTTTGGTTTGATATTAACACTAGGCTAACTAATTTAGTAGTATACTTACTTTATTTACTCTCATTAACAACTAAATGTGCTATGCAATTTACTGAAAGTGGGTTATCTTTATACAATGTATTATATTAAACATATGCATTCTCCTTCCTCTAAATCTTTGACTACATTTATTCATCTTTGAGCATTATGTTAGGGCTGGTAAATGTTAGTTTCATGTGATTTTCTTTACAAGTTAGCAAAATTGGCATCTTCTTTCATCTTAAGCAGCAACCTCTTTTATACCCTACCATATTCTCTCTTGGATCTACCCATGAATCACCTTAGTTTAGACCATGCTATATATATCCATTTTTCCTTTATATTTTAGGAATTAATTGGCAAATAGTAAGATAATTCACAAAGATTTCTATGAAATTGTGTCATTTCACACACATCTATTGTCCCTACGACACAATATGCTTGAAAAATTTGAAGTGGTGTTAAAATATATATTATTTGTGCTATTCCCATCAATAGTTATATAAAAAATTCAAGCCCCAAGTCATTCTCAGACTTTAAAATTAGTTTCTACTTTCCCCTTTGTTCCCTAGTAACACATGGAGCACTAAATTTCTATCAACATATTTCATTTAAACTTCCATATTATTGTGAGAATGATCTTATCAAAATAAACATATTTTGGTTCTGATGGTCAGTATTTTGTGATCTTAAATCCTTTGGATGATTATCAATTATAAGATGTTGGATATCAATAAGGTCTTGGATCTTATGCTTCAAGTTTAACATTAGTAAATAGAATCTCTAGGGCCATGGTGATTCCTTAATGTCATCACCATATTATCCAATATAACCAATTATAAGTTGGTAAATTCTTGAGATATTTGATAATAGAGTGAATGGAAAAATTGATTTAGGTTTTTCACTATCTACCTCCATGTTTTCCTTTGTTTGTTGGTTTTCACCATGACCTTATAGAATTGACAATATTTAACAATGTACATCCAATTTTTATTGGATATTATTAATCATAACTAATATCCCATTAAAATTTCATCATCACATATAAGGTTATAAAAAAAAAATTGGTTGGCATCTTTGTTAACATTGTTGTCATCAGTGGCCTCCAGAGGAAGTTCATTCCTCTTTTTTGATTTGTTAGATTACATGATACCTCTACCACCTTTGGAAATAATGTTGGCATTTACAACACTACCAAGTTGTTTCCTCACCATCTTTACATACATAAACTAACATTTATACCAAATAATTTTTTCCATATACCCTTATGGTTCGAACTTGGGTTTTGATACAGAATGTGATAATCTCAAAAATTCAGAGTTCAAGGGTCTGAATGATCAAGGTTATGTAACCTTTTCCAATATCCACAAATAATTATTAAACCATTTTATACCAATAATAAAATTTGCATACTTTTTTAATCACACTCATCTAAATATTAGAGGTAGAGATAAACAAGGTTTGCTACAAATTTTTGAAGGAAGGATAGTGAAAAGAATAAATAATTAAATTAATTATACCTTTTTTATCAATCAAAAATTATGAATAATAATAAAAATTAGTAATTTAATTATTATTTAGTTTTAAACAAGCTATGAGTAATTTAAAACTCAAGATCAAATAGTTTCATAGATATATTTTAATAATGGTCTAACCTTTAATTTTATATCTATTGAAATGAATTGCTATTAAAGTTTTAACTAGACCAGTAATTATGTAGGTAACATTACCTTAATTCACCACCAAGATATACACCATATCCAATAGGTGAATTAGAGTTCATTATGTTAACATGTATCTTTCAAGAATGGACAAATGTCTTATTAATAAATTTAAATGACTTCCAATTATTTTAATCACTTATTAAAATTACACAATTGAATTTAATTTATGGAGGAAAAATATCATAGTCCATGAACCATAAAATATTAAATTTGGTCATGATTGTAATGCGTTTAAATTCACATTATAATGATCAATATCATATTAATAATCTTGTTAAAGATACACAATAAATATTTAAGACTTTAATTTGATCAACGATTCACGAAATAATCCCTACTCTTATTAAAATAATAAATCAATATATATGGTATTTTACACACTAAAATTTATATTTAATTATAAATTAAATCACTTATGACCACTCTTTAAGCACTACTAACCTATGCTCAATTCCACACCTTCAAAGTGTTATTATTTAATTCTATGAAGATCACCATTTATCTTAAGTAAACTATGATAATAAATGTTATTATTCCACATTCCAAGTATCCTATATTAATAACTTGAGTAATTCATACTTACAATTTAAATCTCTCTATTCTTTAGACAAATTCACCCCTATAAGACAATGTAAGGTGGTCATGTCCAAATAACTAGTTTCATTCTCTTAACAATTAGCGATCAGTTTCCCATATTCAAAATCATCCTAGTGGGTAATTTTATATGTTTTACAAGTTCAATTAATGGAAATACAAAAACATACTTTAAATAGACACATTTTTAAAATATTATTTTGAGATGGTCATATTATTTCAAACACTAAGTATAATTGAACTTAAAAATAAGATGAAAGTACTCATTCTTGATGACCTTTTCATATAGCTCATCATAGTTATATAAATTATCCATAAAGTGTTGCATTTAAATATATATTTTGTTGCATTTAATAGTTAAAGTATGGTATAAGTATGAAATGAATGCAATTTATCCTTTGTATGTAATTTACTCTTGATTTTTTACCTTATTATTATTTTTAACTTGGATGAATAACATACTTTTGAGTACGACAACATATCCCAATGGTTGGGTAATTTTGAGAAGGAAACACACAATTTTAAAAACTCTTTTTGGATATAAATTTGAGGATTTGGTGAGTGATATCCAAAGATATAATACTCTAAAGACACTCAAAATATGCTCTAAAAATTCTCCTAAGATACTCTCAATGTTCTCTAAAGACATATATAGGATACTTGAAAGAAGTCTAGGTATGCTCTGAAGACCTGTACATGGTGATCTAAAGACCTATACAAGATGCTATGAAGATACCCATACATGCTCTGAAGACCAACGAGATCCTACTGATCATGATATTAATTATACATATATCTATAAATAGACTTTTTATATTTAGATGCATTATTTTAGACATTACCATTCATGGTAATGGCCTTAAAATGTTTAGATATATCTTTATCTTTATTTTGTAAAACTAGATAAGTATCTTTAGTTTATAATTAGTTATTTTCTATCTATAGTTAGTTGAGTCAATTCCAACACCTTCCTGAAGATATGGGGTTTGAATCCTAGATTGTCTATATTCTAAATAAATAGATTTGGGCATTAAGATTACAAAGAATTTGTAGTCTATTAATAGATGTTGAGATGTATTTAAATACACATCTACTTATTATTTCATGGATTTGTTAAAGTTGAAAAAAAATTAGAAGAATTTGGAACTAGAGTTCAACATTTCATGTTTGTATATGTTCTTTTTAATGAAATAAAGTTCAATATTTCCCTTTGAGTAAAACAATTCCTATTCAGAGGAAGAAGCAAGGGCCCACTTTTCTCCAAGGATCATGATAAATTGGTAATTTTAGTATAATAATTTATAAGTATTTCTTAATTTAGACATATTTTATTTATTGTAGATTGTAATTTCCTTTTAACTATAAGAGTGATTTCTTTTAAATGCAAAGTGATTTACCTTCAAAGAAAAGAGTGATTGTTTTTAAATGTAAGTGTGAATTTAATTTTCAAAATCATGTGTTATTTCATTTTCCAAAAGAAAATGTGAATTTTCATTAATGTAAGATTGTTTCATTTACATGTAAAGAGTTATTTTACTTCAATACAAGCAAATTTATTTTATACAAGAGTGTGTTTTCCAAACTAGATAAAGTTTGTTAATTTATCTCATATTCAAAAAAATTCAAAAGATATTTAAGTGGAAATAAACAAAATTATTAGAATATGAACATCATGTTTTCCTACCCAACCAAGCAAGTCGATTGAGGACATTATATGTCTTATCATAGATGTTTAATTTCTAGATGTTGATGGTGTGAATTCTAATAGGAGATATTCAATTACCAAACAATTTACATTTGCATTTATTCAAGTTACAGTTTATTTAATATTTTTAGGATTTATATAGAAAGACATAAGTAAACCAACCAAAGAGTGAATTTTACAATCCCAATATCAAAAACATCTCATTACAAATAGCTGTTAGACACTACCCTAGTTGAAAATGACACCAATCCATTTATTAGTTAAATAAGAGGTATAAAAATAGCCTATCATTTTAAAAACCATTAACAAGGACACACACATTTGTCAACAAGTGTTAGTGAGATTATAAATTAAATTTATATAAGTAAATACAAAAAAATTCATAAAATTCAAAAATATAGAAATAATTCAAGAATCTTTAGATTTATGAACTGGCCAAGAGATTCTTAAGGATGGTTTATCTCTAAGGGATCCCAAATAAATAAAGAATAATAGAGGGTCTAATCTTTACTAGAAAGATCAAGAAGTAGAAGAAAGGCACTTGAAATCAAATTTTTTGATTCCTCTCATGAACAAGGTTTATCCTTAAAAATAGATCCTATAAGAAGAATCCTAATTAAAACATCTTGTCTTATAGGTAAAATTGATCCTAAACATACTCTTTTTGGAATAGTTTATCCACAAGCCCTATAAGAATAATATATAATTAAGGACTCTCATCATGAGCTAGATCATAGTTTGAGCACCCATGAAGTAAATTTATAATGGATTTTTAACCAAAGGTCCGAAGAAGACATAGGAAATAAACATGTACATGTGGAAATCCTTGATCGATAACCTTATTAGGACATAACATTATCCTATCTAATCAACATAGTTATTGATGATTTAAATTACATTAAAAATGTTTCTCCTTCCATTTTACTTAATTTGAAAGGTAAATCCTGAGAGGATCTAGATTATTTCCTCTTTGAGTTTTAGGTTCTCTACCAAATATATGACTATGTCACATATAATCAAAAGTTAAAATTATTCCTATATACACTCAAGATGTATCCATGAGATGGTTCATGGGCCTTGATGTTAATTCCATAACAACTTGACATTATTTTATAGTTAGAGAATGGAATGAAGACTTTTTCAAGATTAAGCAAAATAAATATGAAACCTATGAAGATTACCTTGACAAGTTTATATATACCCATAAAAAGGGTGTTTATCAACTCACTGAGGAGGATGTCAAAATAGAATTTCTTAAAGGGTTAGATGATCATTCATGTGATTATTTCAAACCTAATGGGAAAGGGTGACATTAATAAGTTAACCTTTCATCAAATTTTAACATTGTGTACTAATTACTCTAGGATAAGACCTAGTATAAGGAAATCAAGGTTAGGAAGATCACTTGAAATTGGTTAATTAATGAAATAATTTGCCAATTTAAATACATGCATTCTAGTGTAATTTACATATACTTTATATGGCCTTAAATAAAAATACAATGTTACCAATTCCAAATAATTATCATTTTTATTGTCTTAGATGTAGACTCAAACATGTAGTAAAATATTACCCTTTAGACAAATTAGAGGTTTTTGGCATTTTTGATCTAGATCATGATAGAAAGATTTTTAAAAACCTTCCTAATATGCAAAAATGATGAAAAAATAAGCATATACTATTAAGGAATTAAATTTAATTCAAAGACAAGGAAACTAGTACTACCAAACTCAAAATCAATTTGGTCCAAGTTATCCTTCCAATTAATGGATGGGACCATGGGATAGACAAATAATGCAACCAATTTGGGAACCACCACAACCAAAACCATGGGGTAATCAATAATGGATGCCATAGATGTGGGGAATGCCTTGAAGTTAACCTTGTGTAAAATAACAAAATCAACAACCACATTGGGTATAACAACCACAACCTCAATGGTTAAATCAAAAGTATCAACCACAAAGAAGATTTATTTCATAGTAGGCCTTGATTCCTCTAGAACTTCAACCACCAAAAATTATAAAATAGGTTAACCAACTATAGTTACCTACCCAACTAGTGGAAAATCTAAAGAATAAGCAAAATTCACCTATCTATGGAGTTGTTCAAGAGAGTAATATTGCAAGGGGTTCAACTAAATGTAATAACAGTCAACTTAGATTAGAGAAGGAAGTAGGAGATACACCAATTACCATAACTAAAATTACTAATGATGAAAACAATCCTAAGCCACCTTTAATCCAAGAACCAACTGATTAAAAGGTATAAGACGCAACCACATCAACCACAATTCAAGATCCCCCTATTGTTTTATTTACTAAGAGACTTAACGAAGAGAAACCTAGGGAAGTTTATGAATTGATGTATTGGTTAAACTATTTAAAGATTGAAATTACACTATTAATATAAATTAAATACATTTTGAGATAAATAAAATCATTAAAGGATCATTCATCAAAGCACTAGGAAGAAAGAAGTAGTATCCTAAAAGAATTCAAGAAACTAGAAAAACTGTTTAGCTATTAAAAGGAAAGATACTTGTTCCTAAATATGAAGATCTTACTAGTCATGTGATGAATTTAATAATTGGGAATAGATATATTAAAAACATGCTTTTAGATCTAAGTTTTATCATTAACATAATGATTGCTAGCATAATAGAGACTTTATCTCTCACAGGGTTTCAACTTACCACAACAATCTTGCAAGTGGTAGATCAATCCATTATTGCCACTAAACGAACCATAGAGAATGTATCAATAACCATAGAATCCTTTGAATACCATACTTATTTTATGATCCTTAAACCTAAACCAAAGAGGGTGTGGTACCCAATCATCCTTGGTAGACATTGGCTATCCATAATTACAACAAAAAATGACTGCAGATCTAGAAACATGACCACTTATAATGGAATTAATGCTAAATAGATATCAGTCGATCCACTTACTAAACCTTAAATGGGTATTTATGAATTAATCTAGGTGAATTAACCTAAAAAAAACTATAATAATGTGTCTTCCTTATCCATGGTTACCATCAAATAACATGAACAAGAGCTTGAGGAATAAATAATAGAAGATTTAGATCAAGAGAGCCTAGCTCTGACATCTACTGATTTTTCTCTAAATTCTATTAAAATTTATTTGAATTTTGATAGTTTTAATTCAAATTATAATAGTCTTTATCTGAAATTTGAAGGCTTAGATCCAAATACTAGTAGCTTAGCTCCAAAGACTAGCATCCTAGCTTTAAAGACTAACAACTTAGCTCTAAAGACTAATAGATATGATCCAAAGTAGAAAAATAATGAATGTAAAGAATCCACTTCCACTATTAATTATTAAATTAATGTATTAAGCACACCAGACATTCAATCTAATCCATGAAACACTGAACAATCCATAGTTGATTGGGCTCAAAATGGGAAGAACTCATTTTCACATGTTTTTCATTATCCATTAACCAATATGCTTTCCAAAAATGAAACTTTTTACAAATATGTATCTAGAACTCACATGTTATTCACACAACCATGTCCATTGAATTATTTGATTAGTGAATACAAGCAATTGAATTCCATTGTTCCAAGCACTAAACAAATTATAATTCAACCAGGTAAACTATTAACAATTAATAGCTAGCTAGCTAACCAATAGGAAAGAAAATCATTTGATATTTTGGTATAAAATATAAAATATTTTTATTAGAATTTTAGTGAAATGAAAGGAATACATCCTAGTGTTTTTACACATCACATTTATACTTAAAATGTTAGACTAGTTAGACAACCACAATAAAGGATTAACACATCTTTGAAGGAAATTATTAAGAAAGAAATTGAAAAGCTATTAGAATTTCATTTTATATATCCTATATCTAATGGAAAATGGGTTTCACCCCTAATTATTGTGACTAAAAATAATGGAAAATGGAGTGTTTGTGTAGACTATAGATAACTGAACAAAGACACCATGAGAGACTATTTTCCCTTGCCTTTCATTGATCAAGTTTTGGACAATTTGGAAAGAAAATAGTATTTTTATTTCTTATATGGATTCAATAAATACAAAAAAAATAGAATAGCACCTGAAGATAAAGATAAAATAACATTCACCTTCCCTTAGGGAACATATGCTTATATAATCCTTTCTTTCAGATTGTGTAATGCACTTGCTACCTTTTAGATAGTAGTGTTAGCAATAGTTTTTGATCTTAAAAATTATTTTGTGGAAGTATACATGGATGATTTCATTGTCCATTGTACTACATTTGACGAAGCTTTGAACAACTTAGATAAAGTGCTTACTAGGTGTGAAGATTACTAGGTATCTTTAAGTCATGAGAAATGCATCATAATGACTGATGAAGGGATAGTCAAGACATCATATCTCTTCTCAAGGAATAAAATAAAAATATAAAAATATTTAGATAATTTCTAACCTCCCATTGCACAAACACAAATTGATGTTAATGTTTTTCTTATCCATGCAGGATATTACTGGATAATTCATTGAAGATTTTAGTAAGATAGCTTCCCCTATGTTTCTTGGTTAGAAAAAGATATTGAATTTGTATGGAATGATAAATTTTAAGAAGCATTTGAAACATTAAATAATAAACTCATGATTACTCCGGTATTGAAAGGAGATAACTAGGAAAAACCTTTTCATGTCTATATTGATGCTTCCAATACTATATTAGGAGCAGTCTTAAGTCAAAGAGATGAGGATGGAAAGATATATGTCATTTATTATATCAACAAGAATCTTACATCCATTGAGAAGAGATACATTACCATATAAAAAGAGTTTCTTTTTTATTATCTATGCTATAAATAGGTTTAATTATTACATTACTAGTTATCTAGTATTCATTTATACAAATCATTCATCAATTAAGTACTTAATGAATACAATAGTAGTAGGTGGAAGAATAATTATATGGATCCTAATATTACAATAATTTGAAATCTATCATAGACAAACTAGGAAAGTAATATTGTTAACTTTTTATCTAGATTGATCACTATAGGAGAAAATGAACCTATGGAGGACTATTTTATAGATGAAAAACTGTTATTGATATCCACATACTCCCCATGGTTTGTAAACATGAAAAATTACTTGGTAATGTGGAATTTTCCTCATTATTTTACCTCTAAAGGAATAAAATGTTTCATTAGAGATAGTTCTCATTTCAAATGGTTTAAAGGTATGTTGTTTAAAATTGGACCTAATCATATACTTTGTAGGTGTGTCAAAGAGGATGAAATGTATGCCATCATCAAAGTATGGCATAGTGAACTAGGAGGAGGTCATTAATCAGAAAAAGAAACATTAATTAGATCTTTGGTATAGGTTACTAGTGGTCATCTCTTTACAAATCTATCAAAAGTTATATATGGCAATGTGATCCTTTCCAAAGGATGGGTAAAACTAATTTATCTTATGAATTCCTCTTCATCCTCAAACAAGTTTATAACCATTTAAAAAATGGGGTTTGGAATTTGTTAGACCAATCAACCCACCATCTCAAGAAAAGGAAAATTTATTAGTATGCACTTAATATGTTACTAATTGGGATAAAGTGAAAGCACTCTCATTTAATAGGGAAGAAATGGGTGGTAGTTTTCTATACCATAATATGAAGTTGACATTTGGAGCTCCTAGATCTATTATTTCAAATCAAGGACCCTAATTCATATCCAACATGATCAAATATTTTACAAAGTTATACCAAATCAATCCTATGAAATATTCATCATATCATCTCCAAGCCAATGGGCAAGTGGAAGTCACCAAAATATAACTTAAAAAAAATCCTACCTAATATTATGAATAATATAAAAAAGATTGTTTAGAAAAAGTACTTAAAGAAGTTTGGGCATATAATACAACATGGAAGACAATTATAGGATTCTCTCCATATGAACTTGTATATGGAAATAAACCTTTGTAACCAATAAAATTTGTATTAAAGACATTGAAAATAATAACTAACATCATAATTGATCTTGATTAAGCACAAAAAGAAAGAATAATGTAGCTAAATGGACTAGAGGAACTGAGGATGGATGCACAAACTCAAACCAACATGATTTAGAAGAAAATTAAGTAGTGTCATGACACTCACATTAGATAAAGGTAGTTTCAAGAGAGTGATTGGGAACTCCTATTTGATTCTAAATTCTATAATTTCAAGTGTAAGTGAAGGATAAGATGATTGGGACCATACCTAATCAAAACTATTTTTAGAAATGGCTCTATCCAACTTCAACCCATTGATAATGACCAAAGAAAACTTTTGGTCAATTTTCATAGGCTTAAGGTCTATAGAAGACCTTTCAGTAAGGAGGAGTTTATTGAACAAAATCAAGACTAGATTGATCTTGTGGAAGAACCTGGTTCTTCTACAAGGTTAAATGATCTTCATATCAAACATTCAATAAAGGAGTTACTAAACCAATAAGTGGTGGTTATCTTCCCTTAAAAATTCAAAAATAAAAAATGTACAAAAAATAAAATAAATAAGTATAATAAATAAAATTAAAAAAAATACCAAAAGGTGAAAAATGATAAATGGTGCTTTTAAAAAAAAAGTAATAAAATAATTTTTTTGTCAAATAACTTTTCTTCTCATATTTATTTATCCTTGTAGATTCATACATCAAGGTATAATTGTAGTTATTTTCCCAAAGAGTTAGGCATTTTCTATTTTACGTTATTTATGTGTAATCATTAGGCAATCAACAACTTTTATATGGTCATGTTTTGGAAAAGTCACATGCGTATGATGAGTCAATGTCATTATTGTTGCATTCTATAATTTTATGTAATGGTATTTTTAAAATATCTTCTCTAATATATTTGATGTGATGATGTTTCCAAATAATATTTTCAAATAGAATTAATGTGACTATGTTTTAAATAAAGGGTATTTCAAAAATATTTGATATGATGCAAAATTTATTGTCATTATTACTAACTAGATAAATCACATTTCCATTATATCTCAAATTATCTGAAGAGATTGCCATAAATACTTCCATAATTTTTGTCATAATCACATAATACACCTTGATTTGTTATTCAGTGTCATATTCTCTCTTTTTTAAATTGTTGCATCGCATCCCTAAACTCTTGACTTCCCTTATTTCATATGTGAATTTGAGCTCTATGATTTTATAGTCTAGTAAGATTTTTAATCAATTAGTGTTAGATCCTAAGATGTGTTTAATAACAAAAAGTGTGAACTAGAATCCTCTAATGCATTACTGCAAGATGAGGTAGCCAGTGACATCCTTGAATTAGTAGATGAGTTAAATTTTTTAAAAATGTTTTAAGGATTACATGAATAAATTATGTAGGAATTCTATGAGAATTTTGATGAAGATCATGATGTTATCAAAGGGAAAAATATTCTAATGAATATCTATATAATCAATATGCTGTATGGGAATCCTGAATAAGTAGTTATTATTGATAAGATCAATTTTTATGACCTAATTCATATGTTTAGTGAAGTAAATGAGCCCTATCCTAGACTAGATAAATATTCATAAGGAGTGGCTAGTGGTATCATGAAATAAATTCTTCCTCAACTATAGTAAAATGTTGTATTTTGGATAATGAAATATATCACTTACGATGGTCAATTTATAGTAGTGGGTGGAGATGCTATGGTACTCATTATTCATTTGAGAAAAGGATATATGAGATAAGAATACAAGGAAAATATTCCCTCTTTCCTTGACAATTCCCTAATTAATGTTGATCACAATTTAACAATAGGTAAAGGGTTTATTTGAAATTATGGTTTGGATACCCTTATCTATCATCATTATTTTCTTAATAAACCAAGGGGTGAAAAGGCATGTCCTCCTTCCTCTAAAAGGTCTCTCCAATTTCTATCAATAATACACCATGCCCTACCTCTCCTCCTAATATCATAGTTCATATTAAAGAATGACCATATTAGCTACCTTTGGCTTTGAAGATACTATGCTAAAGATCAAAGAAATAGATGGGAGTTTCTTTAGATACCCCTCATCTTCCTCCAACTAAGATTTACTGTAGTCACCAACTTATTTTTTAGGAAGAAGAAGAATAAGATGTGTAGGTTGTGTAGTCTTTGAGAAGCCTAAGATCCCTCATTGATATTATTGATGTTGAAGTAGTTGTTTCAGAAGAACCCTAAAAATAAGAAATTATATTTACAAAAGAAATACTTGTGGTATAAGTTGTGCCTCAAGAAGATGAGTGAAATATACCCTCTATTCTTGATAAAGGTAAGGTGCCCTTGATGGAAGAAGGTCCATATTTCCTCAATATACTAATAAATAATAATAACTACAACATGTCATGGCTCTATCATGCCATGAGGAAACAATCAGGCATCAACAAGCAAAATTAGGTGTTCTTAACTTAGCTTTGAAAGATAAGGACCTAATAATTTTTAATTTGGAATAAAGGTGTGAAGAATATGTGTCTAGATCAAGAGAACAAGAGATAATTATTTAATTAATACAATTTGATCATACTAAGGTCCACAATTTAATGTTTTCACAAACTCAAGAGTTCAATAATTTATAGACTTATCTTCATATTAAGAACACCCAAATTATTGATTTGTAAAATGCTAATGTTGATAATAATAATTAGATTAATAATTTGAGACAAATTATTAGTGATATAAATTCAATGATTGTCAAACATATTGATACAATAAGATAGCTCACCATTCAATATTATGAGTTACAAGCCTCTATTCGAGCAATGTAATAATAAACAAAGGAAATTATAATTCAAATAGAGGGACTAACAAGAGATATTCCATATTATATTACATGAAATAATCTCAAGTTTACATAACACCTAAAAGAAAATTCAAAAGTTGAAGGATGAAAATGCTAAGCTTAAAGAGGAATATCAAAAGCAATTGGTAGAATCCTAATAGCAATTAAAAAATTCATAGGCCTTCATCTAATACATTTATGTTATTTCTAAGAAATTATTAGCATGCAAACAACCTTTATTTATTAATGTTCTCTTTCTACATTATAATTTTTATAAGTGGTAGATTCACTTAATTTCCCTTGGTTTTTTACACATTACTAAAGACGAACATATGTTTATGGACATTTTTCTCAAGAGCACTGAAAAAAGGAAAGATGCAATTTGTGAGTTATATACTTTTAGTTTACTTTAGGCTATCAATATATTTTTTTAATAAATTTATTTATTGGAGAGACATAATTGCATGCCTTTATCTCCACTCTAAGAGACCAAAAACCATGGTAGCAAGACAATAATAAATTTTTGGAATTGCAAAGCACTATTGGTATATGTATGAGGCCATAATTCCAAGAGGAAAGGAAACTTATTATTATTTTTCAACTAATTTATCATACATATATGAATAACAAGTGTCATGAGTTATTGATATCCAATATTGCTACTTTTATAGCTTTTCTAAACCACCATTCTGCCAATGTCATCATTGTTAGTCTTGATAGGAGGCAGAACTTACCTATTGAGTTGAAGAATAGGGAAGTCTTGAGCCACACCAATATCAAATAGAGTATAAGAAGAGCCAAAACAATTTCCTATATTATAACTTAACTCTTAGAAGAAAGAGGTTCAGATGTATGGATTATAATGAGGTTCAAGCCTCCATTAATTTTATGCCCTTTGTCCCCATGGTAAGGTTGGAATACATAGGTAGAAGTTGATTTTAAATCTTGAATGCATATAGTTGTCAAATATTTTGGATTCTTACCTATAGGCCACCATTAATTGGTCCATCATTTTCATGTTTATGATCTTAGTCAAAGGTTTGAATCAGTAAATTTGGATTAAAGACCAATCATCTCACTTATTTTTAAGAGGACTTAAAAAAGATAAAGTGTGGGGGAGAAATGATGAGAATTTCATATAGCTCATCATATTTATATAAACTATCCATAAAGTGTTGCCTTTTATTATATATTGCATTGTATTTAATAGTTAAAACATGATCTAGGTAGGAAATGAATGCAATTTGTCTTTTATTTATATGTAATTTATTACTGATTCTTTAACTTGTTATTATGTCTAGCTTAGATGAATAACACAGGTTTGAGTATAAGAACACACCACAATGGTGGGGTAATTTTGAGAAGGCAACACATAATTGTTAAAACTTTTTTTGGCTATAATTTTGAGGATTTGACAAGTGAGCTATGAAGATGTAACACTTTGAAGATAATCAAAAGATGCTTTAGAAATACTTTGAAGATGTTTTCAGTGTGATCTAAAGACATATACATGATACAATGAAGAAGTATATGTATGATCCAAAGACCTATACAAGGTTTTTTGAATCCATGTATAGGATGCTTTGAAGATACCCTGAAGTGATATGAAGACTAGTTGGATCCTATTAATTAGGTTAGTAATTCTACAAATATCTATAAAGAGATTTTCTATATTTAAATGTCTTATTTTAGACATTACCATTCATGGTAATGGCCTAACATAGTCTAGTTATATTTGTATATTTAGTCTATTATTATTTATTTTCTATATATAATTAGTTGAGTCAATTCTAATGCCTCATTAGAAGTATGGGATCTGACTCCTAGATTTTCTATATTCTGAATAAAAATATTTGGGCATTAAGATCATTAAGATTTTGTACTATACAAATATATGTTGATATGTGTTTAAATACACATCTCCTTATTACAGGGAGTTGTTGAAGTTAAAAAATGTTAGAATAAGTTTGAAATAGAGCTGAACATTTCATATTTGTATATGTTCTTTTGAATGAAATAAAGTTTAGCATTTCCCTTTATTTTTTAGTATAACAATTCTTATTCTAAGAAAGGAGAAAAGGCCCACTTCTCTCCAAGGATCAGGATAAAATGGTAATTTTAGTTTAATAGTTTTAGAATTATTTATTAATTTAGACATATTTCATATTTCATTCACTATAGATTGTAATTTTATATTAACTACAAGAGTGATTTCTTTTAAATGTAGAGTGATTTCCCTTTAAAGTAAAGAGTGATTTTCATTAAATGCAAGTGTGAATTTAATTTTCAAAATCAAGTGTGATTTCATTTTATAAAAGAAAGTGTGAATTTCATTTAATTCAAGAGTGTTTCATTTATATGTAAAGAGTTATTTCAATTCAATACAAATATATTTATTTTATGAAAGATTGTGTTTTTCAAACTAGATTAAGTTTGTTAATTTATCTCATATTTAGAATTTTGTAAAAAGTTGTTTAAGTAATAATGAATAACATGCTTAAATTCTAAACGTCATGTTGTCCTACCCAATCAGGCAAGTTGATTGATGACATTACATGCCTTATTCTAGATGTTTAAGTTCTATATTTTGATGGTGTGAATACCAATAGGAGATATTTAATTAAAAAATAGTTTAGATTTACTTTTCTTCAATTTAGAGTTTATTTTCTATTTTTAGGATTTATAAATCACAAGAAATTAAACCCCCTAAACAATGAATTATACAACTCCAATATCAAAAGATCTCATTATAAATATCCATAAGACACTACCCTAGTTGAAAATGACACCAATCCAATGATTAGTTAAATGAGAGTTATAAGGATAGCTTATCAATTCTTCTTAATTCTGAATCTACACATCCTAATAGGCCTCAAACTAGGTATGACTACAACATCAAGGCTACAAGTCATTTTTCCATGATATAATCACATAAACACTACACTATCATATTTCATTTCATTAGTATTATGAAAACACCACTAAAATTTGGGATAACTACATTGAGTTTGATACATGTTAGGAGTATTGATTTGTAGTAAACACTTATCATAGGGGTGTTGAGGTCAAGCACAACCCAAACTCCTTACCCATTTCCCCAACTTCATATTATTTTTTCCATATTTTCTTTGATCTAGGGTTATATTAAATAACAAGGCACATAGTGTCTATTTCAATGAATCAAATATATATAAATAAACACACATGATTTATAAGTAGAGGTACATCTATCAAAACTTATATATAGATTAAAAATATTGAAGGACAAAGCCACACCGTATAGACACTAGCATGAGATAACTAAGTAAAATTAACATGGCATTGTCTTATGATAATTTATATACCTAATCCTAATTCATAACAACCTTACATATCCTCAGTCAATTTCATAGTCACTAATTCAGCCCTACATACCTGAGATCTATATATGTCATTTATTTGCATGCAATTTCTACTTTTAGAACTTTTCTAAAAATATTAACTCTTAATCAATTTATGTGTGATTTTTGTGTATACTAAGTATTTTAATTTAATCATTAGTTTTTCTTAATTATATTTCACAGTCAATAACTTTTTAAATAATCATATTGGTTGACTTACTTTATTATAAAGCATTACAAATCTAATTTGCCTAGGATTTCATTATATCATTTTTATAATTTTTGTTATGATTTTAAAAATATGATTTATGATTATATTTATTATTTAATAAAAAATATTAAATATAATCAAGATTATAATTACTTAATCTATTTATCTTTTCTTAGTTCAAGATATTTCAATATTATTTACATGTTATTTTTCTGCATTGGTAGACACTAAATCTGAATTATATAACACCTAAATATTATACACTTGATAAGAACCTATCATGGTTTTACCCCTCAATTATAATACCTTCCTATATCTAAAATGCTTGTGTTCACTATCTCTTTATGCTAAATTTATTATATCTTAGTCTTTCCCCCTTTTATTCTAATGATTAGGTGTTTTATACTATGTAAAATGATATAAACATGATAATTATCCAATCAAGATTCTTACATTGATGCGAGTGTTACCTTTTAAACTAAGTGTTTAGTGCCTAAAAGTCATATAATTTGTAAACTAATAATATCCTAAAGGTTAGGCTAAGTGATTTAGTGTGAAATATTTTCAAAAAGGATTATTATATATATATAATAGCAACACTCATTCATTCCACACCTAATAAATACCTATAAAATATTAGGAAATCACATGTAAACATACCAAGATAGCTCAATAAAACATTAAAGTGAGAAAATCCAGTCCATTCACATAGTTTATTATCATACATACACAAGCCAACATGTAAGGGATAAATACATAGGTCTGAGGCCCTCTTTAGTGTGAAATATTTTTAAAATCCATTAGTATATATACAAGATCAACCCTCATTCATTACACACCTAAAAAAACCTATAAACTATCCATAATTCACAAGGAAACTTACCAAGAGAACTAAATCAAACATTAAAGTGATAAAATCCACCCCATTCACACATTTGATTCACATGAACACATAATACAACATGTATGGGACAAATACATAGGTCTGAGGACCAATTTCAAGTATTGGATATGTAGGCCATTACCATTGATGTAGGGGTCCCTGGGGTAGCTTGACACCATGAAGGATAATGAACCTAGGGTCTGATCATTTGATAATAAGTGAGATCATATGCATACAATCTATATGCACCATAATAAAGGTGATAAAAACCATGAAGGATTTAAGTGGTCACATCCAAATCTAGTAATTATTCCATACTATGCACTTGCATCCAACTCAGACACTAACATCAATGTAACTACCAATATTTGATGTAAATAGTCAAATATATAACATATAAAATTATAGAATATGATCATCATTATAGAATATTGATCTTGTCCACTTCTAACCTATTTTATCCCATATATGGATATGCACAACAAACTAAATAATTACTCTCATGATCAATTTATTGAAATATCATTAAATAGTTTACTTCATTTTTCTAACATATCTTAGTGCTATAAATTTATAATATTGTTTATCTAAGTTTTAAAATTAAGTGTCCTTTAATAGATATTTTTATCACCATTGTGCTTATTCATTTCTATATTCTTAACCCTATAATAACCTTGTACACATACCCATAAAATTTAGGGTTAAATATGTGGTGAACCTGACCTTTGATCTTAAAACCCTAGCACTAAAATAGGGTTTCCTATACTTTTTTGAGATCTTCATTTATAAGTAATAAAAAATGTTAATAAAATAACATGTTTTCAAATAGGAGATAAAGAAGCATTATTTATTCATATTAATAAAAAATGACTTAATGAATGCATTTTTTAATTTTCAAGAGATGAAGTTAGTAAGTATGTTATGTCCAAAGTTTCCTCACATAGTGATGGATAATCCTTAGATGGTACTGCAACTAATTATATAAAATTAACCCTCCCCTTGAGCACATCATCACTTCATACTTCTAATGAGAGCATGGTTATATTTTTACACCTTTGTTCATTGAAAACAATTATATTATTGCTACATATTACATGGTAAACGTTATGACTTCAAACCAATTACTATTTTCAATGCCTTAAGTCAATTTATGGGTACACCTACTTTGGTGACTTATTAAACCTCAAACTTAGTGATCAAAATGTTCAAGATATTTTCCAAAATATAAAACTTTTGTAAGCCAAATTTACAAATATTTAAAAAAATTATTTGAATTCACCTTTTTCCAATGATTCAAAAGAGGTGTTACATAACCCTCTTACACCCAAAATTTATTTACAACCCTTTATACCTAGTATTTGTTCACCTAAGGTCATGTTGGGTTAACCAAATACTTAACCCTAAACTTAATTGGTAGTTATACAAGAGTAATTGTTGACACTTGGATTAGTCCCTTGAAGAGATGCTCAATTCTTTTCATCCAAGTATAAAAATGGAATCATCTCTCTTGCTTTGGGTGAAAATTCTATTGAGATGATTATCTATATTAGGGTCTAGCTCCCCTTGATGTACCACTCAATTTCTACTTCTATTACTGCTAACTTGGGGGTGAAAAAAAGGAATGAGGAAACCTAAAATAAAACATAAACTAATGGAGGTGATACACCAAAATATATAATGGATTTTAACCACATTTATATGACACTTATGACCAAAATAATGACCAACGTACACTTTCCCAATCTTTATCTTCTTGCATCAATATTACACTATGAGGTCATGAAATATTATCTTATACTAAGAGGACTAGACAAGAGGCCTTGAATGGAACTGATGAAAAGAAAAACTCACTTAGAAATAAACATCTCCTAGAGAACATCACATGCCCTATAGGAAGAAGATGAAAATAGGTAAAATAATGAAGTACGATCTTAAGGAATCCATAGTATTCACTAAGAAAATTCAACATTCAAGTAGAGCACACTATGAATAATCATGGAAGAGGTAAATACTTAGTCATTTTATTGATCAAGAGGTACACAATTAAGTAGATCTTCACCATACATAGGTGAATCCACTTAAAGATCCAAGATAATCCATATTTCTAGGCTTTGAGAGATAGGTTGAGCAAAGGGAGTTTAAGGGTCACCTAAATATGTGTCAATCTTGAAAATAACAATAGTTATGCTACATTATATAAGAAACTCCCTTTATAGTTACACCAATAGAATCAAAATACATCGAACTAACTTTTGTTATGGATGGGTCAATCTATTGAATTTTTTTTTCAATGTAAGTTGTTCTTTACTAGCTCATTGAGTTATATAATGGTGTAATAATCTCAAACCATCAACCTACCTATTATGCTTATTATTCATTAGAGATTAGAATTATTCCATGTGTCACTTCCACATTTATCATCAAGTTCTCATATTTTTGGTTTTAACTCTAGTAGTTATTCCTTACAGCTTAAAATTGATGTTTTATGGGTCATCACCTTTCAACAATTTTCTTCAAACTTCTTGTCTTAGACATTCTTTTAGATAATTTGTCTGTAGTTATTAGACTTTAGACTTTTCTTTTCCTTTAATTTTTTTGTCTCAACATTCATCTGGATAATTTTTTTGAAATAATTATTTATATATCTTCTTCCTTTCCTCTTGGCTTTTCCTCATATAAAAATTCTAAAGGAATTATTTCCTTTGGACTTGAGCCTTTTCTTCTATGCATTTATTCCTTCAGCTTTGTGAAAATTCCTTTGGATTTTTTGAATGGTCCACCTCTTCCCCAAAATAGTCCTTTAGACTTTGTGTAAATGTCTCTTTTGAAAGGAACATACCCTTTGAAAGAAATGTAAATGGACCCTTTGACTTGAAAGTGGCCTTCTAAAAAATGCAAGTGTCTTTTGATATTTTTGAAATGGTTCTTTTCTGAAAAAAAATACCCTTTAGAAAAATCAAAGGGTCTTTTAGCTTGAAAAAATGTTACAAGCACCCTTCAGAAAAGTTGTTTTGGATAAAATGTCTAAAAAAATTCTTTCTTTTAGATTTTTGAAAATATCCCTTCGAAAAGGCAAGTTTCCTTTGGAAGAAATTCAAGTGTCCTCTTTTCAAATAAAATGCCCTTTGGGAAGGTTGACAATGTACCAAAGATGAAAGTATCCTTTAGAAAAATGAAAATCCCCTTTAGATAATTTGGAAAGTACCTTTTGGGAAAGTGAAGTGGAACATTTATTTTGAGAAATATACCATTTAAGAAAGTTAAACATAACTTTCAACAAAAAATTCCTCAAGAATTTTTTCTAAAAGGATTCCACCAAATGAAAATCCTGAAAGAAATACACTTAGCAAAGGACCAAAAAAAAAAATTCAAAAATAATTAATTTCAAAAGACTTAGATAAAAGACTAAAGAACAAATATTTAAAAATGAAAACACTTGGGGTTTGTACATGTAAAATACTTTAGCTTTGTATAATAACACTTCTTACATACTAGACATGAAACTTAAATATTATACTTGGGTAAAGGTATAAACATAGATGTTTTATTTTTTAAAAGGTGTGGCCCATTTTGGCCTGAGGGGACAAAATTAGGTCAACAAATTGGTGACTCATAAGAGTAGTATGCTTGCTACATTGACCCAATCACTATCCTAAATAGTCCATTAGGTATGGATTCAATTAAGGATTGAAATAAACTAGAAACCTTGACCATGATTGATAACTTGATCAATAATACAACCATTGACTACATCAAAAACACAAAGGGAAAGAGACACACAACAAAGACAAAAAAAAAACACATGTGATACTTAGCACTTAGGGAAAGATAAGACACAACATAAAGAAAACTAATTATGCATAGCTAAATAGATAGGTCTCTTCCATGGAAATAGTGATGATAGACATGTGGTTGGTCAGAGTAAGAGAAATTATAATTTCTCTTACTCACTTGCATCCATTAAAATAGGTTCCTTTTTATAATGGAATGAAATGAAGGGTAAATGGATAGGTTCATGTGGCTGAAATGCAGTAGTTGGATTATAAAAGGTAATGGAAGGTGAAAGGAGCAAAAATGGAGTATAGGATGAAGGAGAGGACTTAGGAATGGAATTTGAAAAGAGGTAATAACTAGTGAGCTCAAAATTAGACTAGGAATGAGAAGTAAGGTTTTATTTGAGAGGCTCGTGAGGAAGAGGAGGTAAACCTTGGGATAAAATCAATTGATGCTATTTATTCCACTAGATAAACACTTCATATACATCAAAAATAGCTTGATGACTCTCTTAAAGAGGTGTATATGGGGTGTGTTTAGATAGGGGATATTCTATTGGATCTAAACCATCTATTACACCTTGATTAAGGAATCTTATTCTTGACTCTAATTTTTCAATCTATTTAGCTAGATTTTCTTGGAAGAGTCTTTCTTAGAGATCATGCACATCATCTTGATGAGGATGAGTAGATTCATTTTCCACTTCTTACTCTTGAACAATAATCTTTTCTTCATTATTACCCCATGATTCCACTATTTCATTCTAACCCATGATCTTAGGATTAGAACTCTATTCTTGAGGATAAGAAAAACTTTATCTTTCTCAAGGTTTTAAGCTGGTTCATGATAGACATTTATCTAACTTGGAATCTTGACATCATGTTGATGGGATTAAAGCTGTACATGTTTTTTTCCAATATAAGTTGGATGTTTTTCTTTAAATGAGGGCTCATAATCTAAGGAATTGAAAAAATTAGTTTCCATAGAAGGCTACTCTAATGTACTTTGGTGTTGGATTGCTAGGTGCAAAGGATTAACAACAAGAGTAGTTAATACATTAGATGGGTTATAATGTTGACTCATTTTATTTTGGTGAGTAAGTGTTATTTGAAAAAAAGGATTTGGTGTATATGGGGAAGGTTTATTTTATATAAGAGGAGGTCATTTTAGGATGGAAGAAGGGATACAAGGATTACTTCCTTGAGTGAATTGGCTTCTCCACCTTCCTAGTTTCTCTTTCATAGATTTCATGACTTGAACTTGCTTAAATAAGCATTCCTCCTTATACATAAGCTCTTTTTGATATATATTTCACTCATTCAACGTATCTATTTCCAACATCTTCTTTTCAAAACCCAATGGATTCCATAGGAGA
>JARHVA010004334.1:177500-182500 GCA_037957365.1 Torreya grandis | reverse complement strand
TATATATGTATACATAAATATACATACATATATACACATATATATACATAAATATATATATATACATATATGTATATATATATATATATATATATATATACATATATATATATATATACACATATATATGATATATATATATGTATATATATGTGTGTGATATATATACATATATATACATACATATATATATATCATATATATGTGTATATATATATATATGTATATATATATATACATATATATATATATATATATACACATATATATGATATATATATGTATGTATGTATGTATGTATGTATATATATGTATATATGTGTGTGTGTGTGTGTGTAATATATATATATATATAAATATATATATATATATATATATATATATATATATATATATATATATATATATATATGGAGTCCACTTGACACAAAATGTGAGTTACCACACTACCCTTGAGATTAATTGAAATGAGAAACCCAATCATACTTATCAAATGGTGAGTATGAGTGATATAGTCAATTTAAACAATGTATCTAGTAATAATGCATGATTTAATCACTCCTTCCTATAAATCTAATGAATTTAGATGTTCTAACCAAGTTTAGCTTATATGATTGTCAATATTAAGTGATATAATCACCTCAACCTTGCAAAAGGTGAACCAACTATTGTAATAGATTGGCTCAACAGAGTCTAGAAAAGACCATCTTGGGTATGATATACTCCTTTGTAGTATATAAATTCTTAAATATGATTTTATTTTGTAATTTTAGGTGATATTTTACATGGCATATAAACCTCATATATGTCTCAATATAAAACCTAGGTATAATAATGGTACCAATGTATTGAATCATGCCATAAATATGTATTTGAGCATATAATAGTGAAATTAGGCCAATTTGAAAATTTTGAAAGTGTGTAGAACATGTTCCCATGACATCACACTCACTAGATCTAGAGAATCTAAGAATATTTTAGATGTGAAGACAATGTTTCCATAAAATGCTAGTTTTAGACCTATGCCTATTTTCTATCCCTTTAGACACTTGCATTTTAGATGGCCTCATAGTGTCAAGATGACCCCAAAAAACCTTATGTCAATGGGAACTACCTACATAACCACTACTATATATAGGGCCTAACACTAATGTAGTTATCTCCTATGTGTTGGTTTGTGTGTGTAAAATGGTGGAATGTATGATAATCAAAGACATGCAATGGCATAGATTGTAATTTATAAAAGATGTCTCATGGACTACTCTTTTTAATGCATCAAACCTGTATAAATACTTATCCTATGACTAATATGGAAATAAGGATAAATAGTTAATATTTACCCACTTCAATTTTTTATTTAGTGCTTCCTATTATTTTTCATTTTTCATTTTTCTTAATTTCTAGGTGAGGGATGAATGAAGGTTGGTCTTGTATATATTCAAATCCTTTTTGGAAATATATCACATTGAGGTACTTAGGCTGAACTTTTAAATACATTTATTTTTCAAAATAGATGAATTTTAGGCACTAGAAACTTTGTATTAAAATGAATAATTATGTTGATTCATGTGTCCATGTGGGACACAAGTATCTAGGGGGATAACAAATAGGTATAGGCCTAAAACTAGCATGTTATGAAAACACAGTCTCCATGCTTACATAGTTCTCAAATTATCTAGGTTTAGTGGGTCCATGTCATGGGAACATGTCCTCAACACTTGAAAATAATATATTACCATTCTTGTAGTTATATTATTTATATATACATGTATTGTATAATTATATACATTGGTACCATTATTATACCTAGGTTTGAGATTAAGACATAAATGAAGTGCATATGTCATGAAAATTATCACCTAACTTTTTTAAAAATCAAATCAAGTTTTATATAAAAAATACTATAATGGAGTTTTATCATACCTAGGATAGACTTTTATGGATTATATTGATCCAATATAATACATTAGTTGGTTCACCTTTTGGAAAGGTTGAGCTAATTAAATCAATCAATATTACCAAATTTATAATTTAGACTTGATTAAATCATCTAACTTCACTAGATTTATAGGATGGAGAGATTTGATCATCCATAATCACTACATATATAGTGTGATTTGATTGAATCATTTACACACACCAAGTTATAAGTCTGATTAGGTTGCATGATTTGGATAATTTGAATGGCCATGTGATAACTAACCTTTTCACTAATTTTGAAGGCATGTGTCATCCAACCTTTATATATATGTATGTACTTGTAGGTTTCTATTTTTTTTAATACAACTCCAAGACTTCATAAAAAATAATATTTTCAAATTAAACTTGTAAACGTCAATATGGTTACATAAATACATAGTCAATCAGCAATAAATCACTCATATTGGACTCACACAAAGGTAAGGTGTGTTATACACACATAGGTATGCATCTCTATTCATTTAAACTATAAATTTCATTAATAATTTAATGGGGGGGTAGGAATTTAGACACTAAATATGAATTATATATCACCTTAGTCTTCTTCACTTTGGAAATATCTATCATGGTTTTACCATTTAGTTCTGACACCTTCAATATACCTAAAGTCTTGTATTCAATATATCTTGGTGCCAAATTTATTATCTCTTAGTCTTACCACTTCCATTATAATGAACATGTCCTATATACTATGAAAACTAATCTCAACCTAATCATGATCCTTCTTTTCTAGTTTTGGACTTGTGCCTATTTCTATATTCCTAAACACTTGCATCTTAGTTAGATGCCTAAATTAACACAAGTCTCCCTTTTTAAACTGTGTCATGTGCCAAAAATTCATCAAATTTGAAAATGAATTGGATCCTAAATGTTGGCCTAAGTTATTTAGTGTGATAAATTTTTAAAATGGATTGGTATATATAAAATATCACCCCTCATTCTTAACACACCTAGAAAAGACCTAAAAAAGACCAGAAAATAACAAGGAAACATACCAAGAACAATAAAATAAGAATTCAAGTAAACAAAATTATCCAATTTATCCATATTTACATATTAGTCATATGATCAATATCCAAACATGTCTAAAATAATTAAAGGAGATCTTGTGAGCCATATTTTCTATGTTACAAGATATGCCACTCTATGTACTTGCTTATCACACATTGTATCCTTATACACACACAAAAAAACATGTAGGTGACAACTACATAAGTATAATTCCCTATTAAAATTATTATATATGAAGGTAGCACCAATTAAGAGAGGGTTTCTTATGGAAGATTGCCATTGTGTGCCTAATAAACTATTTTTACCATTGTCACTCCAAGGGTGAGGAACCTAGGGTTTGGTGATTTGACAAAGTGAAACATCATATGTACATGATATGTACACACAAAAATAAAAGTTCCAAAAAATATATAAGTATCTAGGTGATCAAATTTAGATCCATTCACTATTCCATACTAAAAACTTATGTCTAACTTAGACATAAACATTGAAACAACCATCCAGATTTGATGTAAGCTTCTAAAATGACAAAGTGCAAAATTATAAAATATGATGAGTGTTCCAAAACATTTATTGATTCCACTTATAACATATTTTATCCTAAATCTACATGTACATAGTAAATCCACTAAGTAATTTTTCTATTAATTTGTTTCATTATCACTTAAGACTTGTATTTTCTTTTTTTTTGCATATCTTAGTATTATAAATTTAAAATATTATTTATCTGAGTTTAAAAATTAAATTTCCTGCTATAGATATTTTTATCACCCTTGTGATTATTCATTTTTATATTATTAACCTTGAAATACCCTTTTACACCACCAAAAAAATTTAGGGTCAAGGATTGGTAAAATATTCATGAGGCATAACTCATCCAATTTAGACAACTAATCAAAACACCATAAAGGCCTGGGATAAATTGGTAAAGATAATATAAATCATTGAAAGATGCATTTCAATTTTTTTAATTCAAAATAACATAAACCTAAAAATGGATGCAAGTCCAATGAAAATTAACACATAGAACAAGATATATTACATAAATACCAAGAGAAATGAACCATGATACAAATGAAACATTTACCAAAATATCAATAAATACATCTACATGATGATTATAAGTTTGTACCTTTATATTAAGGAGTTACCAATCATTCCTAAAATCATCAAATCATTGAACCTAGAATAAATGGAAATCGTGGTCAATATATAATAGTTTACCCAAATTGTGAATTCAATATAAGTACTTGGAAATAATTTACATCTTTGGTATATGTAATGTAACACGTGAATGAAACTACTACCTTTAATTTTAGTGTTTGGTATATAAAATTTAAGGTCACACATGGATCATAATAATTCTTTAATATGTTTCATATTAATCCTTTTTTTGACTAAATATAATGCAAGACTTAGGAAAACATGGTTTCTAGTAAAGAAGGAAAATATCTATGAAATAAAGATACCAGATACAAACATACAAAAGGCAATGGTAAAAATTTTAATTATATTATTCACACATAAGGAACATATTTTTAAAGAAATATACACATTTACCACTCATAATATATTCTTATCCTAATCTTGAGATCATAATATAATCTTTTTTTTTCAAATATTCCAAAAAATACAAAATAAAAATTAATAAAAAGTCCAAAAATCCAAAAATATTTAACTTTTCCACATAGTATTAGCTTCTTGAAATTCATATTGTTGCTTACATGTTACTATATATCACATAATTTGTTTTTATATACATACATATGTTTCAAGTATATTTTGAGTGTGATACATGGATACCCAGACACATGATATATGTAGTTACATATGATGGGCCTTCCCTCCACTAACATCATAAATAGGTTGGGTGAATATTATTATTTTGTCACAATAAACTTGGGTTATATTATTATATTATCACTTTCCATTATCATTTTTGAGAATATGTACTTATACATGCTTATATTTTTCATAACGTAATTAATGTACTATGTAGTTGACTTATT
>JARHVA010004334.1:112500-172500 GCA_037957365.1 Torreya grandis | reverse complement strand
ACACACACACACACACACACACACACACACACACACACACACACACACATCTCTTATAGATCAAAAACCAATTTCAAATTTCATGTAACTAATTCGAAAAAAAATTATGTCCCATATATGGATTTTTATACTTAGATAGTGATATAACCAACTCAATAGTGACTCATACATTTCAACATGAAGTATCTTTATCTAATAATATAAAAAAATATGATTTTGGATTAAAGTGTCTAAAAAACATGGGTTATAAAAGATAATGACTATAAAATCATGCGCATGACATTGTTCATCATATTGATGCATCTAATATTAAAGGTAAACAAGGCCTTAGTTACAAAGATGATTCATGAAAATCCATCTCAGTTACATCTAAATATAAACACTTAACTTTTTTCATAATATTTTAAATAAGAAAAATAGTTAGTTAATCATATTCCCACATTATTTGTCATATATCCAAGGTGATATGCCCTTAACCTATAACATGTCTAGGGATATGTTTGGTTGACTTGTGACTTAAGTCACCTTTCATATTATCATGTCACATTTCTATACGTTATTATATTTTTATTAAGGTAATCTTATGGAATAACCATGGATTTGTTATAATATAGATAAGAGGTAGTAGTTAGTCTTTAAACATTATATAATGAATTCTCCTCTTATTGCATTATTATGGATGTCTCCCACTTGAAGTGAATCAATAATATTAATCAATTATCATGCTATTTCATCAATTGTTTATATATATATATATATATATACACACACACACTTATTTTTCTCTTATTTCTAATATATACTATTACATTAGTGTGAATTATGTACATAATTTCATTATAAGTGGTATTAGAGCCATGATTTGAGAAAGGTTTTGTGATGTAGTATTTAAAATCTTACATTATTTTTATCATGAAATCAGAAGGATTAAAAATATCTAAATTTTTATTTTATAATAATTAACTTATTTTATCATCAAAGTAATGTTTCAATTTTTTTTAATAGAGAAAATATTTTTCACCCCTATTCAAATTAGTGGTCATTGGATTGATCTCAATGAGATGATCATTAAAATATAATTCAATGTTACACTTTATTTGGATTTAAAAAACCTAAACCCTATGATTTATGCATGGTTGGTCACAATACTCATGGCCATAGGAAAAGGGAAAGACACTCCATAAAAAGAATGTCATAATGATAACATGTAGTCTAAAGCTTCATTTTTTATAGTTTCATTGATGGTTCACTAACATCAGCCAAATATGCTAAACGTGGTGAAAAAATGATCTCAATGTGGTAAAGGGGGAATTTATCTAGTAATTAGGGACATGGATGATGTGAAGTCTCAATTGTAAACTATCAATGGGACACTAGCCATGATTGTGAATCATATTCCACATCTAAATAATCCCCAACAATTCCATTCCATTTCTTCCAACTTACGTAATAAAAAAATAAAATATTGATTTGAATAACATGATGCCAAAAGTGTAAGTGCACATATTTTATGGTAAGGATCACCCCACTTATAACAATTGAATAGATTAAATAATTTATTACATTATATCCAATGTGATTAAATGGTGTTCATAAAATTCATGTATTTATAACCTAAGTAGTTATTTTAGTATAGGTGGTTTTATGATAAAAAAGGCTTTCATGTTACATGTTCATTATTTTATAATGATTTTTAGATTCAATATCACAATAATGTCTCATAAAAATACTTCATTCAATTAGAAAATTTTAGTTGAACATGGCTTATCAAGGATTATTTTCAATAATTTCAAAATCTATCATTTTATATGGATGAAATTAATGACAAAAACATTAATGATTTATTCCTATATTAGTTCAAGGATATCATCCAAACTCTTTTTTTCATATTTAATCTAAGTTGAATATCTAAATCTATAGTATTAACATGAAAGACAAAGGAAATAAATCTGATCAAACAAATGCCTTTCACTCATATATGAAAACACAATTCCATAACACATGCATCTCCTCAACCTACAATATTTAACCCTCAAAATATTTAATATAAACATGAATTTTTTTTATTTATTCACCTATAATATCATGTGGAAAAAAATTTAAATTTGATAAGAACAAATTATTCTACATTGAAGGGTCTAATTAATATGTATATAATAGTGTGGCCTTAGGTGAAGATGAGGAAGAAATGGAGGAGGAAACTAAAGATTCATAACCTAATATATCATGCAATGCACTTAAAACCATTATCACTCCTCAAAATCTTATGGTCGTGGGTTACCTAAAAAAACATAAAGTGTTAGTGTTGATTGACTCATGGAGTACACACAACTACATCACTAGTAAGTTGGATACTCATTCTAATTATTTCACTTTATAGGATCTAAAATTTTACATCATGATTATAGATGGTGGCATAGTCAATTATTCTAGGAAATTCCATAGTATTATGCTTGTTAAGGGATACTATAAACTAGATTTCCATGTGTTTATAATTCCATGGGTTGCATAGATATTATTTTTAGATTCCAATGGCTCATAATCTTGGTCACAATAGAATAAAATTTATATAAATTATTCATATGATTTCATTTTAAAGTTACAAAATTTTACATACATGCATTATAGGAAAATAGACATAATTAGCTAATTCACATCACATGTCTAACATTAAAAAAAGGGGCTGAAGGATTGTAAGCACAATTGTTTTCCATAAAATTTCATCCAATATATGTGTCTGCACATCCTAATATACATATGATTATTGATTACCACATAACCATTTTTGGCACCATGAAAAAATTACTACCACAAATAAGAGAACATAACCATGCCATTTAATTGGTTCAATGGAGTTAAACACCAAACACCAAACCAAAGAGGTATCCATATGCCAATAAGAGTTAAATTAAAAATATGGTAAAGGATGTGTTAGAAGAAAGAATTATTCAACATATCCAAAGTGAATATTCATCCCCAATTTTCAAGACACATAATAAGGATGGCATATTGATGATGTCACCAAATTATATAAGACTAAAAAAACATCATAAAAGATAAGTTCCCTATTCGAGTAATTGATGATTTTTTAGCTGAGTTACATGGTGTTGTTTATTCTACAAAACTAGATAGGTTTATTAGGTACCATAACATTATAGATAATAAAATATTATTTATATAGAATAATATTATTATATCCATTAAAAATACCTATCATGACTTTACCCTTTAGTTATAAACCATCTTATTACTTAAAGGCTTGAATTCACCATCTTATTGTGCCTAATTTATTATCTTATGGTCTAAACCTATCATTTATAATGAACCAAATCTCCTCTACTATAAAATAATCATAAAACCTGATATATATCATTAACTATTAGTTTTTTTTTAAATCCTAAATAGCTTCCTATATTGATATACATTTACATTCTAAATTGGGACACTTACATTGATGCAAGTTTCCATATTATTAACAAGTGTTGAGTCTTCAAAAGTCACTTAATTTTTTGATATTTTGAATCCTATGGGTTTGCCCATTTATTTTATTTAACCCTTACATTATATATTTAAAAAAGTTATGTTATAAATACATATCAAATCCTACTCATTCTTCATATATAAAATACCAAGTGAGCACCTATTCAATCTCAATCAATAAATTAAGCTATAGATTTGTACTACCATTTTCTTCCCTATTTTAATATCAGTCTTAGGATTAGTTATATTATATTTATGAATCACATAAATAAGATCCAATGCAAAATATTTTAAAGGTTACAATATATATCATTGCATGTCATTACATATATTATATTTCACCTTTGTGTATATACACACAAGTGAACACCTAGATGAGAACTACATATGTCTGAGGCCCTCCTTGCAGTATCGACTATGTAGATAGAACTCATTGATAAATAGTTCTTTGAGGTCATCTCAACATCATGATCCCATTAAATAATTTTTTGTAAGGTACAAATACATAATGTGAAGATATAGTGTTTGATCTATAAACAATCATTAATAGACTATGAATGTGAATAACATATATCAACATAAAGATGATATAAAATCCATAAGTATCAAAGTGGTCACATTCAAATATAATGCATATTCCATACTATATAATTGCATTGGTATCATGACCCATACATAGATAAATAGGTCTAAAGAATAATAAAACACTAAATAACTCAAAAAATAACTCATGAGTAGTATTTTTCAACTTAAAAGTTATATCATTACATTCCCTTACATATAGTATATTACAATCTTATGCACATAGAAGCCAACATATATGGGATAATTACCTATGTCTAAGGTCCTAATTTAATTACTGGCTATGTAGGTAGGACTCATTGAAATAGGGGTAGTTAAGTTCAATTCTACACTATGATCCCACTAACCCATTTTGGAAAATGTAAAAATATCTAAGGTGAAGAGCTAGGTTTGATCCATAAGCATTCATTGACATAGTATGTGCAAAAATAAAGTATATCTATATAATGGTGAGAAATAAATTGAAGGATCTAGGTAGTCATTCCATAATACATTTAATATAATGTACTATATAGTTATGTTGGGATTGGGACACTTGCATTGATGAAAGTGCCTTAATGTTGATGAAAATTTATAGACCTCTAAAAATAATGTTTATAGAATATGATGACTAGATATAAATCTTGTCCGTAACCATTTCCACCTCTATGCTTCTCGTATTTGCCTACACATTTATAGATAAGTTAAGTATCATCTCTTTTTCATGTTTATACAATCACTATTTTATTTGAGTGTACTTTATATATTTAACATAACTTAATATTTCAATATATAATATTCCTTTATCTAATTTTACAATTAATTAGAAAGATATGAAATATTTTTATTCATCCTTATGCATCTAATATTATAACTTTTTAACAATAAGCCAAGAAATAGATCTAAAAATGGTTAAACAGTTGGTGGACTTGACCCCTATGTCTTCTCATGTAAATATTATCTTTTTCTAGGGTTTTTAGCTTCATCATAGTCTTATTTATTTTAATTATTCACATGTGTTATGTTATTTGTATTCAACTATGCGTAGTTCTAGATTAGGTGGCACTCTTACTGAACATCTTGAGCCAACCCTTGGGCCAACTAAAATGTCTCAAGCTAATAACATGTTAGATTATACTAAAAGTGAGAGGGCCAATACTGAAAATGAGAAAATAAATTAAAAAATATCATATAAGATGAATTTTATCATGAGGATAATGAAACACGTGAGAAAATGAACATGAAAAATTAGATCAATGATAAGTTAAATCTATGTATTTATTTCTAAAATGTATTCATGAAAATCCTAAAGATGTCCATAATATCCTTAATACTATATTGCAAACTCAAAAAATAAAAGGTGTTAGTAAAAAAATGTTTTTGTCTATTGATACAAGTATTAGGGTTACTAGATATGCCTCTCACATATCCATTATAATTTACCTCCCCTTGAGCACAACATTTCCTATTAAATCTAGTGGGTGGGTGCGATATATTCTAAAACTATTTTTATTCAAATATGAAAAACCACTATCGCATCCTCCATGTGATTAACTCATACTCCCACCTAATTACTATTTTTAATTCCTACATCAACATAAGTGGTGATGCATCCCCTTTGGTGACTTATCAAAGCTCAAATATAAATCAAAATGGGTCCATTTTGCAAAATCTTCTCTAATTTATAAAATATTTGGAAACCAAAGTTATCAATATTGAATAAAATGCTTTGAGATAGACTCATGCTATTGATTCACAAGATGTATTAACTTATCCTATAACACGTGAGATATTGTTTCACCATTTTCCAAAAAACAATTTTGCACCCAAGTTCACATTTTATGATGGCAAGGGTGATCTTAAAACACATTTATGATCTTTATATGGAACATGTAATGATTATGCCTCCAATGATAAGCTTTTGAAAAAAATATTTTTGAGAATCCTAAAATAATATGATTTAATACAGTTCTATGACTTACTAATCCAATTAGAGAAATAATTATAACACCTAATAGATTACTTTATAGCACATTACTCCATCAACATCACCAAAATTATACCATATTCATTAATTTCTAAATCAAACAAGGAAGCAAATAACCTATTAATGAATGTGTTTTGAGGTAGAAAGTAATGTTGGCCAAAATGACAAATCCAATTAAATATAAAGAATTTCAAGACATATTTAAGTAATATTTGATTTCACCATTACTTTAGTCTATTGTCTTATAAAATTTCAAATATTTTTATTACATATGACATATTAATTGAGATCATGAAACTAAAATTATTTCATTGAGCAATATTATTTAACAAACACATTGACTACATATACCACCAAGTTTTATATCAAACCAAGCTACATGGTAAAATAAAATTAAAAAAACTAAAAAATAATCAACCACCATGATTAACATAGTGTCACTTTAGCCTAATTGACTCATATTATCCAATTTACCTAAGAGAGAATTTACATGATTACATGAATCTCAAAACTTGTTTCTTAAGCAGCTTATGGAGTGTAATCTCATATATCTACATACACTTATAAAGGTTGATATGAGTCAACTTATAATAAAATGATATGATTCTAAGGCATATTATGACTATAAATAGAGCCTCAAGGATTATACAAATAGATGTTACACCTTGAAAAATAAGATCCAAGATATTATTGATAATCACATGATTACCTTTGATGATCCTACAATTCAACTTCACAACCTATTCACCATGAACAACAAAAATAATTAAAAATCCATTGTAGGATCATTATAAGAAATATATATAAGTGAAAATGCAATATAATTCACATCCTACACTATATTATGGTCACCCATTAGATGGTATTTTTGGAAATTATACATGTGAAATAGTTTCTATAGTTTAGATACCTTACATTATACTTTATGATAGTGAAATAGTGGATGATGACTCATATATTAATTTATTATTTATTAGTGCATACCTTGATCATCATCCTATCTATAATTTTATAATCAATGTAAATGCTTATGATAATCTATATCCTTTAATTAAAATGGTCACATTATTTTATGTGACATCACAACACATTATTAGTGAAATGTTTTACCCTTTACTAGCTATTCTAACATATATGGTTATTAAATTTATATTTGTACCATATGCATGAGTCTTTTATATGTTATTAGGATATATTTAGATATATAAAATATACATAGTACCTTCAATAGTGCATGTGTTTTTTAAAATCATTCATACTGATAAAGTAAATATAGTTTCCAAAATTCCATATGGGTATGCACTTAAAAAAGATAAATATATTGCTAGATGACTAATTATACAACATGATAAGGTTAATAATATGAGAAATGGTAAGTAATAGTAAATCCCCTTTCATAGCTGACCCATACTTTAGAGACCATTGAGATAGAGATACATGATGGGTTTCATAGAATCCTCATCTACACCTACATAGTCAACCTAGTTGCTAAGAACACAAACATTTTCCAACTACAATTGTATCTACACTAAATAAACCACTGAGTGATAAAAAATGGGTTCCATGAATCCCTAATCCTTATATTACATCTTCATAAATAGAGAGTCCTGTGAGACACATTCAATGTGCCTCAAATTATATAGTTCCATATATTACACCAATACATGTTCCTTGGTAGTATCATTGGTTTGATATACCACATTCTATGTTTGGAGCTACCTTATGAATATACATTATATCGGATCATATATTATCCTTTTCTTTTTAAAACATTCCAAAAATTTATAAAAATTAAATATTCAAGGAAATACAAAAATGTTCAAATAGTTCAAAAATATAAAAATATTTAACATTCACATGTTTCTTAGCTCCTTGACATCTATTTTTTTTACTTTATGTTATAATATAACATATCATTTATTTTATATATATACATATATTTCATACATAATTGATTGTGATAGAAGCATACACTAGATCCATGATACTTTCACATACATATGTTAAATCTTTCCTCTTCTCATGTGACATACTATATTGGGGGCATCTGCTTCCTTTATCATAATTGATATAGTTTATATCATTTTATGATGACATTCACATTACCATGTTGAGATTATATAATTCATATGCTTAAATATTAATTTTAATTTTAAAATAGTATTATGCACTTGAAAAATACATCTTAGGTCTTTATCCTTGAGTTTGACCTTCATCATAGCTAAAAGGCTCACGTTCACAACCTCAATAGGTATAATGACTTATTTCATAGTCAAACATTGATTAATCTAATTATCTATATCACATGTAACAACTAAACACCTAAAATATGATATATATATATATATATATATATATATATATATATATCCTTCAATGTTAGTTATAAGATAGTAACATCAAAACTATTTTTCTAGCTCAATTCAAGTTTCCTTACACTAAAAACACTCAAAATTTTAATTATTTTTATATGTATGGTTTGGCCTAAGAATGTAATTAACCCTTCTATGACAATCATTTCGAAAGAGCTAGTATAAATCTAATACAAAGCTTACTCATTCTTAATCTATAAAATATCAAGGAATCACCTCTCAAGCTTAGACCTAATATTAAATTTAAAAGTTCATAATTAAGTTATTCAACCCTATTCATCATTATTTTCATATGAATCATAGTATTAGTCATAGTATAGGTCATAATAATTAATAATATAGTTATATTTGTCAAGTTACAATCTATATTATTACTTACATCTTAATATAGTATATTTCACCCTTGTGTACATACATTCCCACACAAAAGGTATAATTATATAAGTCTAAGGACATCCTTAAAGTATTGGCTCTGTAGGAAGCACTTATTTTTAGATGGGTCTTTGAGGTCATCTAGACATCATGAGCCCACTAACCCATTATTTAGCATGGTAGTGTAGCCTAAGGTGGAGAGATATGATTTTGAGATATAAGATAGTGATATAAATCTTGTGAATAAGATCATTATACATTAGATGAAATGTGATAAAAAAAAACCAAGAAATACATAGGTGGTTTCATCACAAAATAATAAACATTTCATACATGATAGTATCATTGATGGAAGTGTCCACAGGTTAATGTGAGTGTTTAGGCAACCAAAAAGAATATTTTTAGAATGAAAACTATCTCAAACATCAAACAAAATTTTTCCACACCTATGCATTTCAATTTTTTTTTCACATCATTGTATAAGCTAAATATTTCTTATTCTTTAGAAACGTGAAAACAATAACGTTTGGCATTATACTTTTTTATATTTACTATTTTTCATAATTGAACATTGAAATTTTATACATTTTATTGGTTATGTTTTTATTTATGGGATTAACTTAATGGAAACATTTAGGGAAAGTGGATTGAGGTTTTACAATGAAGTTATTTATCTTGAAGGTGTAAGTTTAGGGATTTGGTGGTATAAGTTAAGGAGTGGAGCATGTTGTTATAGGGGATTTAGAGGGAGATCTTGATGAGTCATAGAGTGGGAAAGAACAACGTTTTTTTTGCTTTGAAACCCTTATTGAATTTATTGACTGGTTTATCAATGGCAAGTGATAGAGCTATAGATCTAGGTGGTTCACAAGTTATAAATGTAGCGCTAGGGTTTTCTCCTTTGAAACCCTTGTTTGATGTGAAGGGATATGGTAATAATGGTCAATAAAAAAATTTGTTAAAGATTGTTTTTAGTTTAATAAAAATGTTTCTCCTTTGATGGATCCCTTATCCTAGGCTGATAAGCTTAAATGGAAGGTGGGAGAATATAAGGAAGTATTTGTAGGGATGGATCTACCTCTTTCATCATGGTGTAAATCTTGTTTGGTGTGTAATTTTTTAGGATAACATCCTAATATCAAAAGATTCAGAGTCTAGTCCAAGATCCATTAGAGGGTAAAAGGTTCTTTCAAGAAGTCAATCCTTTCTAATGATTATTTAATTATAAAATTCAATAACAATGAGGACATGGGATAGATATTGATGAGATGACCATGGTTTTTGGGTTGATCTAGTATTTTTTTTAAATGGTCTCTTGGCTTTGATCCTTTTCATAAAGATTTTCACAAGATGCCTATATGGGCACAACTGTCAGGACATTTGTTATAATTTTGTGATGAAGATTTGTTAACTAGTATTTCTAAGACTTTTTTTAATATCATTGCTTCTGATTCCTCAACAAAATCAAGAACTCAGATGGTGCATGCATAGTTTTGTGTTAATACAAGAATGGATTTGGAATTCCCTGAGTCGATTATTTTATATTCCTTAAGTGAAGAGCTAGTTTAGAAAATAAAATATGAAAATTCATTGTTAAACTGTTAGACATGTAAGAAATTGGGTCATGTCACCAGAGATTACCTCATCTTTATAAAAAAGGGATTGCTTTTATATTTAGGAAGGATCAAAATATTTTGACTATGAAGAATAATATTGGTCAAGTAAAAGTTTTGAGGTTATTCCTAATGAGGTAGTATTTTAGGATACAATTAATTGTAAGGATGATTTCAATTCAAATAAATATTTGGATCAAACCTGTATTAGGCAAGTTACGTGAATCAAAAGAGAAGGACAATGTCCCTCACTTAGATTTTTTGGTAGGGTTATAAGAAGTTTTTCCTTCTTTCAAAAATCTTCTAAAAAAGATGCATGAAATTGAAACTAACTTAGATAAGGAAATATCAAAAATTGAGTTGCCTTTAATGATTTCACCTCAATTGGTGTCTCCTAAGAATGAAAATGCTTTCCAATGTTTGTAAAATTTGGAGGAATTGGAGGTTGAATATATGACCATCTCAAATTGTTCCCCAATAAAGAAACATCTTTCTTAATCAACTTTACATGAAAAAAAAGGGATAATAAAGAATTTTCGAATAGAATCTATGCAACGTGTAATTATTCAAGTTTTAAATTGGATTTCAATAAAGAGAATAAGGAATTTATTTTAGATGGTTATAAAAGGCAAGTATATACTAGTTCATGCAATAAAAAGGGAAGATTTTCATCTGTAGAGACAAGGAAAAATCAAACTAAAAATGATATAGCCAATGGTTCTCAATCTCTTCTAAAGATTAAATATATCATTGAATCTATTAGGAAATGGAATAAATAGGAATCATGAAGGTTTTATCTTAGAATATTAGGGGTATGAATCATTCTAGTAAACATATAATATTTATATATTTGAGGAAAGGTAATGTACAAGATGTTATGGCTATTCAAGAAACTAAAATGGAAAATGAGGTATTACATAGTACAAAATATTTTATATGGAAAGGAGATATGTTGGATACTGTTGGTTTAGAGGGGGATTCAGGAGGCATTTATAATTTTTAGAATGACAAAAAAATTTAAGGGGATGTTTTAATCCAAAATAGAAGTTATCTGGAAATTTTATTTACTAATATCTTTCATAATTTCTCTTGGATTCTCTCTAATATTTATGTTCCTAATACTCTTAATGGTAGGAGAAAACTATGGCTTGAGCTAAGGTACTTAAAAAATACTTATGAAAATTATGAATGAATGCTAGTTAGAGATTTTAACACCCTAATTTATTTTGGGAAAAAAGGAGGAATTCAATTTCCCTCAAAAAGCATGAAGGAATTGGATGAGTTTATAGCAATTAATGGATTATTAGATATT
Organism: Torreya grandis; assembly: GCA_037957365.1. Lineage (NCBI taxonomy): Eukaryota > Viridiplantae > Streptophyta > Pinopsida > Cupressales > Taxaceae > Torreya > Torreya grandis. The sequence goes on along the minus strand of JARHVA010004334.1, from coordinate 160,803 downwards.
AAATTAAGAGGATCTATGTATACTTGGTATAAAAAAATATTAGGTGCAAACCTAATTCAAAATAGAATAGATAGGGTATTGATTACTCTGAGTTGGTTTGGAATTCAAGACTTATATTTATCTTCTTTTCCAAGGATTGTCTCTGATCATAATCCTTTGATGATTAATATTTTAGATAATTTTAAAATGCAAAAGTCACCTTTAAAATTTGAACATATATGGTTTTCTCACCCAAATTTAACAAATAGAATCTTTGAATGGTGGAATGTGTAGATAACATGTACAACTATGTTCAAGTTTGTACATAAATTAAAGATTGTGAAAAGGAAAATCAAAATATGAAATCATGAGTTTTATGAGAATATATTCAGATAGAAGGAAATTATCAAAACTAAGATTAATAACAAGAAGAGAGTATTACAGATCAGAGTCTTGCTGAGGCACTCCCTCATGAGGAGAAAAATTGGAACCAGATTATCATTTCATTTTAGATTAGGAAGAGATTTTATAGAGACAAAAATCAAGGGCAACTTGGTTACATGAGGGGGATAGAAATAAAAATTTATTCAATTTGAATTCTATCAGGAATGAAAGTCATAATCATATAACTAAGATTGTTGATTATAATGGAATTACTCATTCTAATCTAGTAGATATAAGAGGATAGCTAGTTTTATCTTTCAAAGAAATGTTTGCTTCTATTCTAAGCTAGATATAGAAAAGACTACTGATTTTCTACAATATACTCTAAATCTTGTTTCTAATTCTAAAAATGCCAATATATTGAGATATGTTATAGAAGAAGAAATTTAGGTTGTAGTATTTTCTATTAATAAATATAAAGTGCTTGGTCCTGATGGATTCCCTATGGATTTCTTCTAAAACTTTTAGAATATTATTAAACTAGATTTATGGGCAGTAGTGAATGAGTTTTTTTCTAATAAATTTCTTAGAGAATTAAATAATACATTTATTACTCTTATCTCTAATAAAATAGGAGTATCACAGTTCAAAGATTTTAGGCCTATTAGTATGTGCAACTCAGTGTATAAGATTTTTACTAAAATTTTGTTTTCAATAATAAAACCTTTTCTAGATAAAATAATATCTACTAATCATGGAGGTTATGTTACTGGAAGATAGACTCAGGATGGAATAATTTTGGTCCATGAGATAATTCACTCCATGGAAAATAGTAAAAAACATGGTATGGTGTTTAAGATTGACATTACCAAAGCATATGACAGGGTTGATTGGTGTTTTTTGGATTTGGTTTTACACAAATTTAGATTACACATACATATTAGAAGATTGATTTATAGTTATATTTCTACTACTATTTTCTATAATCATCAATGGCCTCCCAATAGGATTTTTTAGAAGTGAGAGGGGCATAAGATAGGGGGATCCTTTATCTCCTTTTTTATTTATAATAATGGTAGATTCATTAAGTTTTGTACATTATCTTCATCAATAATTTATGGACGATATGATTATATTAGTAGAGTCTTTGATAAGAGAGGCCAAATAAATTAAGAAATTTTGGATAAATATTTAGTTATTTATAAATAATTGATCAATTATTCTAAAAATGATTTATTCTTTCTAAATACTCTTGGCCTTCATCAAAGAAAGATTTCAAGTGTTCTATATTATCATATCAAGGATCTTCATTCTTTTTATTTGGGTATGCCTCTTTTTCAAGGTAAGATGAAGAATTAATTTTATTATCCTTTATTGGATACATTGTAGAGAAATATTACTAGGTGGAAAGGGGAAATATTTGCATAAGCAGGGAAAGTGATACTTATCAAGAGTGTGCATCAAATTCTCCTTATTTACATTATGTCTCTTTTTTAAATTCTTAAGGCTATTCAAGAAAAAATAGATATAATTTAGAAAATATTCATGTGGATGGGAGTGGAAGATAGTCATAAATTCCCATTGGTGGCTTGGGATAAAATTTGTATTCCTAAATCTTGTGGGGGATTGGGTATTAGAAAATTATCATTTATGAATAACGCTTTGGTTTCCTAGATTTTTTGGAAATTTATTAACGAACAATATTTCGGTCTAAAATATTAGATGCAAAATATCTTGATAATATATCTCCATTAAATTTCCTATACGAAGCTTTGAATATCATAGGTTCGATGATTTGGAATTTCTTCTCCAAAAATAAAGACAATTTGATTAGGGGATGTGAATAGAATCTGAGCAATAGTCAAAATATAAGATTTTGGAGGGATCCATGGATTCTTAATTGCTCTTTAGATGTTATAAAACATTGGAATCAAATTTACCATACAATATATTCTATTTAGGGGGATATGGTATCTAATTATATGCATATTTGTAATGGTTATAAAAAGTGGAAATTGCTATCTTTGGAGGATGCTAGTGAGGAAATAACTATTATTATTTTAGATCTAAATTTCAATCTCCAAAGAAATTATATTAATAACTTAAAAAGGGAGGATGATTTAATTTGGAGTGATTCTTCTGATGGTAGATATCAAGTGAAATCAAGATACTTGAAGCTTTTAAATCTTTAAAATATATGGAAACCATTGGGGTAATTTTGGAAAAAAATTGATTCCTAAAATCAATATTTTCAGTTGGTTGAGTCTTCAAAAAATAATTTTGACTTTGGATAATTTATCCAAAAGAGTTTTTTATGTGGTTAATATATGTGTGCTTTGTGAAAATTCTTGGGAATCTATGAATCACATATTCATGAAATATACTTTTATTATCAATATTTGGATCATCTTGCTTCAAAAATCAAATTTGATTGGGTTTTCCCTCTAGAAATTATGGAGGCCTGGATAGCCTAGTCTTTCCCATATTATAAAAAATAACTTAGGGAGCTTTAGAATATGTATTTTCCACATGTGTTATAGGGGATTTGGAAAGAAAGGAACAACAATATTTTTAGGAATATTCAAAGTTATTTCTACAAAGTCTCTAATCACATTTTTGATGATATAAGAAAACTTCAAGAGTATTACTTGGAAGAAGAGGGACCTTTTTATAATCTTTTAAAAAATTATTGCTAAAGAATTGAATATTGATATTGAAAAATTTCCTATAATTAACCCAAAAATATCTTTGAGAAAGGCTATAAGATGGATGTCACCCGAAATAGGATGGATAAAACTTAAGTTTGATGGTTCATCAAAAGGAAATCTAGGTCTTTTAGGAGGAGGGGGTGTAATTAGAGATAATTATAGACATTTCATTTTGGCTTATAAATTTAGTATGGGATTTTAGACCAATCACTTCTCTGATGCTATTGCAACTTTATGGGGTATGAAGGTTCCTATTAAGTTGGGATACAAGTGCTTATGTGTTGAGGGAAATTCTCTAAATATGATTAATTGTCTTATCAATAAAGCAATAATGCATGGTATTTTGATCATATTATTAGTGAAATTTTACATATTAGCAAAAGTTTTGAAAAATTATTTTTCAACATACCTATAGGGAGGAAAAATGTTGATTGATCTTTTTTCCAATAGAGGGGTTAATGTTAAAGATTTTAAGATTTGAGGATTATTGGATACTATGCCCAATAATGTCAATGAAATTTTTAAAAATGAAAAATATGACACTTCCAAGATATAACCAAGGTTTTCAAAAGGTCTTGTTTTGCCTGCATAAAACTTGGTGTTTTTGTTTTCATGTTTTTAATATGATTATGTATGATGTGTGGGATAATAATTATAATAGATGGAGTGATCATTACTAAGTCACTAAGAAGTGTGTATAAGGTGTGATCATGAATGAGAGTTGGGGTTTTTAGCTTCATCATATTTTTCAAATTGGTAAAGGATAACATACATATAAGAACAAAGGGATTATAGAGCATAGGAAAGGCACAACAAAGATGGGAGGAGACCTAAATAGGATTGATCCTATGAATACTATTGTAGTAAGGAAAAGGAATAAGGTATGGAGAATTTTAAAAACTAGGGGTCTTGCTTATTTTATGGAAATTTTTTTTGGATATGACATGCATATTTCCACTTAATTCATCAAGAATTAGAAGAATAGGGTTATCAGGATCAAGAATATTTTTGTGGAGATAACAAAGGAGATTATTGATATAGTGATGGAATTCACATTGAGGAATATAAATACATTAAATTTAATAATAGTTAGGAGTATGATAAATTAAAATTCTTGGTGGGTAATGAAACCTTGATTGCTTTTCAAGGAGGTTTCAAGTGGGAGGATTTCCCATCTCCATTTGATGAGGTCACTGAACATATTATAAGGTACATCACACTTGATGGTAGATATATGGTTATGAACTATTATCACCTACCATTTATAAACTATATGAGGAATCATATACTATTAAGCATTCCATTTTATATTTTTCATTCTCTTGAGCATTCTGTGAAGGAGGTTCAGTTAGGTAGGAAAATGAAACCATTGCAACATAGTGTGATTTTCTTGATTTATAAATTTTTTTAATGCTCAATATCCTTCACCTTAATTTTATATTGGGATAAATATAAAATGGATGCCTAAGGTTTATATTTAGGAATAGGGTAATAAAGATGTTGTTCACAGCTATGAGCAGTTTATCCCTAATAGGAATTTAAGAAGTAGGATTTAGGGATTGATGGGGATTTTAATGTTGGTAATGCACATGGTGGTGATAATAGTATTTATATTGATGTTGAAACTATTGACATGTTAAATATGGCATGGTAGAATGTGGAGGTTCAATTTGAATAAAATATTAATGCATAAGGTGAGAGTAGGGTTGATACAAATCAATTGGTTAATTAGGTTTATGGTAATAATATTTTCAATACTTCTGAGAGGGGAAAGAAGATTCAAGAGAATATAGAGGTAGCTTTTCATAGTACTTAGAGAAATAAAGAGGATATGATTTTGATAGTGAATTAATATTTGGGTATACATAGGTGTGAAAGGATTGCTAAGAAGAAAAAAAATATTCAAGAGACTACTAAAGACATGATTCATATAGCTCAGGTAATGATGGATTTTGATTTATTTATGGATATTTCAACTCATCAAGAGAAATTTTAAATTTAGAGGATGAGGTTAACTTGCGTAAATATATCTTTAAATGGTTTATGAAAGATCATTATAGGCTTAAATAAGAGGTGAGCAATCTCAAAAAATATGATGTTTTATATTTTACCATTGAACATGAGATTGAGATGTCTTCTAAAATTGATACTTTGAGAGAAAGAATGATTAGGATAGAGAATGAGAACATATAATTCAAGCAAAACTTAAATATATTGGTATGGTTTAGCAAAGAAACTATTCATAATGCAATACAAAGTATGTAGGGTTTGGCAAGATTGTTCAACAATACTAGTCCTCAAGGTAATGATAATTTTCATAAGAAGAATATTAAAGTTGAAGATTCTAATTTTGCTCAAGAATAAATGGAAAATGGACTGGATATCAAGTTTAAAAGTATGATCAATGAATGGATAAATGCATATTATAAGTGGAAAAATAGTCATTGATGGTGATCTAGTGTTGTGAAACTATTTTGTATGTGTTGTTTTTATACTATATCTAGTTTTTGAACTATAATTTATTTTATTCTTTTCATTGGTTGGTTTTGGTCACTTAGGTAATTGTTTGTAATGGTTTGAGTCCCTTTCAAAACTCACTTTTACCTTTAATATAACATTAAAATTTTATATCATAAACTAAATTATATAAGTAGCCAAATTTAAGGAATAAGTTACTTAACTCTTAAATATAATACTCTTCCAAACCATTATTCCAAAAGGGTTATACATTTTATAAACCTAACTTCTTGGTATTCCTTTACAAACCTTACTTATTCTAGGGTTTTCAACATTATAGGGTTTCATATTTTAGTAATTATTCAGTTCTAATATTTCCTAAAATGTTCAATTATTTTATATAATTTGTATTTCTATCCTTTCCCATTCTCATCTTAGTCTTTTAAACATTTAAAATGGATAAAAATGAACCTCTTCCTCCTCATAAAACTAAGGAGTATGATAACTACTTTCCCTTTAACTAGGTTTATTCTCTTAGTACTCAAGAGAGTAAGGTGGCCCATCCTATTATACCTATCCTTCTATAAACCCTTCCACCTCTAAATTATCCCTTATATTATGTTTGTATTCATATTTAATTTAAAATGCATTTAACTTGGGCTTGTGAATCCAGTATAAATCAAATCATCTTTATGATAAGTTAATAAATTCATTGGAAAAGAATTTTATTTAAAATATTACATCATTGAAAAATTAGATTACATATAAGAATCAAAAATATTATAGTGTTAATCATGTGTATACATTTTCATATAACAATGTTCTATGCTAAAAGATTTCATATCAAAATAAAAATCTAAAAGAGAATTTATCTACAACTAGAGATACAAAAAGTGAACAAAAGGCCAATAAGAGTCCAAGTGATATTCTAAGATAAATTATTAGAAACAAATTGGTCCAACTACCTCTTATACATCCTCTTATAAGGTCAAAATACTACTTTTCAAATCATAAAATGAATGGGCATCATAAATATTATTGTTTTTCCTTGAAGAATAAAATATAAAGTATATAAGATAGTGGTGATCATATAATAAGGGTTTGAGTAGTAAAATTAGTAAATAAATATTCAATAACTAAACCACTATTTTTTATAAATTTGATTTTAATTTTAACCTTCCTAAAAATAATAAATAAAGGAGAGAAAATAAGACTTAGAAAGAAACTAATAGAGATGGTTATTGCATGATCTGAAATTCATTATGTAGGACTAAAATAGTGTTGTAAATTAGAATCTAGAGTTCATTTTATGATTGGATAGGAGTGATAAAATAGGACACTAGTGTCACTAGGGTTGTAGTCTACCTATGTCTCTATTGTTTATGAGATCTACGGTTTCTATGTTTTATTCACTATGTCTGTGAGACCTTGCTTATGAAGTTTCAACTATCAAATGTCTGTGAAACTCTATATGGAGTATATTTTATCTTCAAACCCTAGACTCATTTTTAATTTGAGAAAGTTTTAGAAATAGGGGGGTCTAGTGTGTGTAATATTCAGTAAACATGTATCAACACCCCTTGTTTAGGCATGATGCCTATTTACCAATACTCCAATGAGGGATCAAGCCATATGTAGTTCTCCCACTTGATCTAATTTATGTAATAGCATGTATGAAGATGAAAAATGTTAAATTACATGTTATTGAGGTGGATACAGACTGGTGTAAGGGTTTTGATAAGCTTGTAAGTGTACTAGATGGTTGTATGCAGAGAATAGGGAAGATTGTCTAAGTTGTCTTACTTGTATTCTTGCTCAGTGATAATTGCCAACCTCCTCCAAATAATATTTGAATGGGATTTTATAAGGATGTATTTGTCATGGGTTGAATGTGTTATCATTAGGTTGATAATGAGAAGGATTGGTAATAATAAATAACCAACCATTGGGGTAAAAAATGCACTTGGATAGGAGTGCCAAAAGTGGATAGTATTTTCATTGATGTTATAGTTCAAGTTGGGCGATATTATCCTTAGATGATAAGTCCTAATGGGATGGATTTATCATGGAAAGAGTAGTATATCTAAGCTAAGATTAGGTATAGAAGGCTATAGATGATTGTGAATTAGTGAAAAGAATCCTATGAGGGTCATGAAATCAAGTAGGAGGGACCTATGGGTTGGGTGTCATTAGCCACACTCAAGTTACCAATTTTAACATTTTAAATCACTAAATTTGACCCCCCTTTATTCTAGTGATGTAGCAAAGAAAAATACTAGGATAAAGGAAAAATAGAAAGCGTATATGAACTTACTTTTAAGGTGAAGACCATGAAGTTGTGTGATGTTAGGTGTGCATAGAAAGGGCAAACGATGAAGTGCAAATCAGTAAGAGAAGATAAAGAGTAGATAAGTTCTTACTAGATATGTGATATCTAAAATAAGAACATACAAAATTTGGGTGAGAAAGAGAGGAAGATAAAGGAATGAATACACTTCACTAGGTACATGGACAAATACAAAACATGTTGTGATGTTGAGTGATACTGGATGTGTGTTATACCAAGAGTATTATCATAAATGGATCTAAGTTATCAATTCCTCAAGAGTGGCTCAATGATTTAAAGTTTAGACTAATGTTATTTCCATCATCACCCACTAAGTGAAGCTAGGTGGTCATGCATGTGCTAATCAATGTTTGGATTGTGTGTCTAATCCCTTTGAATAGGTGGATTAAGAATACAAAGGCTAGCTAGTCCTTTGGCTCCATGATTACCCTATGAAGTGAAGTTATGAACTGATACTGGTATGAAATGTATGTCTTATAAGATGGATCCTAAACCTCATGAATGTACTATAATATGACAATGTTATCATGGATACCTGAATGTATGCTAGAAACTAGGCCACTCTTGGCCACTTTAAAAGGTGGAGATTAGGCTTGTATGAAAGCCACTTCAAGATGGGTGCATTAGGATTATATGAAAGCCACTATAAAATATGGAATTTAGGATTGTATGAAATCCACTCTAAAATGATGCAGACCATTTGTAAATGTAATAAGGCATAAAATCATTGAGACTATCTGGGTAATATTAAACTCAAAAAGAAAAGAAAAAAATGTGTTATACATATCTCCCTCAATTCTTGGTGTCTAAAATATGGATTTTAATCTAGAAGTTATATCAACTATCATATCTAAAACTAGAATTGAGAGCCATCATGTTGTACATGATGCCCCCTATATCTAGATTCTCTAAGCAAAAGTGTATTGAAAAATGTTAGTTCTAAATTGGTTTGACTATGCAAAACTATAGCTAGACCTATTTTTGTACCTACTTATAGAAAGTCTAGTTTTTCTATTATTTGGATAGGAGCATTGAAAATGGATAGTAGTGGCACTCATGTTGTAGTCCAATCTTTGTGGTATTATCTTAGGTAAAATTTGATGGTTGTTCTGACATTTCACTATCTTCCTTGTCTATTTTGGATGATTTAAAGTCTGGTTGCTATTTTAGGTGTTTTGAATACTATTTATTCAACCATTAAGAGCTCTAATCTTTGTGACAAAACCCCCTATTTATTTCCCCCTCTTTTAAGGATAGGAATGAAGAACCTAAAATATGGGCCCTTAGAAGAAAGAGTCCTTCAAGTGTGTTATGTTACAAAGATACATGATATAGTAATGATAATTAACAAAATATCTATAGATATAGCCGTGTTTACAATGAGATATTTTTAGATCAATAAGGGTATGCCTAGATATATATAACAATGTAATAGCATGTAGAATATACTAAACTACAATTAGAAGTTTGATTAATTTTTATATGTTATTTGTCAATGTGGGATGGAGCATGACATCCATCATGGAATCCAAGAAAGCAATAATAATGCATGATGTGGGTCATGGCATAACAAAAAATTTAGAATAAAACAAGCAACAAGTATGCAAGACAAGAAGCAAGAAGCATAAAAGATTGGCCAAGTGCCCAATAAAATAAGGGAAATGGTCGCATGTACCTTAAAATAGAAATAAAGCACACAAGGCATGTTTAAATGCCATATACACATACAATTGAAACAAGAAAGATTTGTGTGAAAGCCAAAATCACATAGAAGAGCATAAGAAAAGGACGTTAGAAAATGTCCTAAGGAAAACACATGAATAAAAGTGAAGGACATTGGCAAATGTCCTAAGGAACACATGATATATAGAAGTAAAGAACATTCCCATATGTCTTAAGGCATATATAGGAGACAAATAGGAACTAAAAAATGTAATCACATATAACTATGCAAAGCAAGGAAGAAAAACTGTAAATACTATAAATACAATCACATCTAACTAATCAAAGAAAGAAGTGAAAGTAAGACATGTTAGTACAAGACTTAATATATACTAAGAAATACATAAGTTTTATATATTAGTGAGTGTTGATATAATAATATATGTAAGCTAGTAAGTAATGTACATCAACATGATGACTTGGAGTGTGTGGTGTAGGAATAATATAACTTGGGTGGTGTATTCATGTAGAAAATGCCTTTAGTGGGTATTTATATCGATGTAGAAGTAGGATGCCCCTCAGTGGGTGGAGTGAAGTAATCAAGGATTTGGATGTCACTGTACACACTCAAAGAAGATCAAGTGAAGCATAATAATGTAGATAAATTGATAAAAAATAGCATAGAACACCAAATTTATGTCTATATTGATAGTATAAATGTAAATAATGGATGATGAATACAATAAAAATATTTTTGGTATTTTTTAAAATTATTTGAAAATTTTTATATTTTGAAATATTTGAATGTTTTTGGTATTTTTGATATTTTGTATTTTTTTTGTATTATTTAAATTTGTGCTATGTACAATAAATCACAAGAAGATGATGTAAAATAATTTTAAAGAGAAGTTATATGTACATAATGACATAAAATACTAGGCTAGAGGGGGTAAAGGATCCAAGGATTGAGCTCACTTGGGATAGATATGGAGGAAGGGATCATGGCCATCATCAAATGACTCAAGTTTATCATCATATGCTATAGATTCTATTGAATGTGAATTTAATGTTTCTCTAATGGTGGACATGTCAATTCTTCTCTGGGATGTTTATCTCTAGTAGTAGATTGCTTCGGTGAAAGTTGTGAAACTTGTTTTGGTGATGTTGTAATCAAAATAATACCTTCAACCTGTAATTTATCCAATCTATAATAAAAATATATACATGATTTTGTATTATGACATGTAATCCTATGAAAAATAGAAAATGGGCAACCATCCTACTGTGATAATCTAGTAATAGATCTGTGTCATATTATAGGCAATATGATTAATCCATGATAATGTAATATCTATAGCATAATCTGAGGTTGATGTTATGTGATACCCACTTGAAACTAAATGACTAGCTCTATATCCATAAAGGTAACCATATGAACTATATATGCTAAGTGATTTGTATATCCTGAGAGTGCAGTGTGACATGCTAAAAGTGGTGTAGGATGTGTAATGAGAGCTCTAGATTCATCTTGATATTCTCTTGGACCTACTAGTGTAAAGCTCAATCCACACAAACATTCATTTGTGAGTGTGGGTGTCATATCACCATATAAATAATCTTGGGAATCTATATCAATATCATGTACATATGGTATCTCAAAATTTACCACAAGGGGTAACTATGATGGAGCTAGAAAAGTAGTAGTAATTGATGGTAATGCTAGAAAAGTATCTGTAATTGAGTAAATTTAATGGTAGAATCAACTAGTAATACTAAAACTACTATTTATGATTGTGTAATTTTAATAGGTGTATAAATTATGACTAACGAAATAGCTGGAATGGCTGAAGTTGTTATGACTAGCATAATATATTGAGATAAAGACATAACTGTAATTGGTGAAGTGGGAGATGTGCTAGTCTCTCCTAACTCATATATATTTATATGATCAAATAAATGTAATGAGGTTGTGACTAAATTATGATATGATGTGTCCCATCTAGTGAGATAGTCAAAAAAGACTCTATAATCTGACAATATCTAAATGGCTAGTTATCTACTGGGAATGTGTATAGGTATACTTCATGGAGAAACTTAATACATCAATTAAGAGTAGAAGTAACTTCCCCCATGGCATGTATCCAAGGTCATCCAAGTAAAATATTATAATGAAGAGGACTTGTAATGACCTAAAAATATGTAGAGAGTACTTTTAGTTGTACCATTATATCTAAAGTAATGGTGCCTAATGCCTATCATGGTATATCATAAAACCTTCTAATATTATTAAATGATTTTTTCATGGATGCCATATCTACACCCATAGTTTTAAATAAAGTAATATTGCATATATTAAGTCTAAAAAAATATCAACTAGGACTCTTTTAACTATGTTCATTTTGACTTGAGCGTATATAAATAGTCATGAATTTTGATGAATAAATATCTAAGATGGCATGTCCTCATGATCAAAAGAAAATGAATATTCTATGGTCTTTAAAGTGTTGACCACTGATGCAAAATAAGAAGGATCTAAAGCAATGGACATAGAAGTCTAAGTGAGTGTCTGATAAATAATGTTCTTGAACACATTGTATTTTTGAAGTAGTTCTAACATGGAAATCTTAGTTGGCGTATTTCTCAACTAATCAACAATATCAAAAGCCTTGTGTAGATATACCTATGCAGGTGAGTTGAGCCTAGGCTATGAAGGAATAAGAGGGTGATGGGGATCTTGATTGGGTGGAGGACGCATGTTATCATGTTAAATAACAACTCTAACCACATTATCTACTATTTGTATAGGTCTAGTAGTAGCTATGGGAGAAAAGTAAAGATAATCAATAGGTCAAGGTGGCAGATGGATAAAGGGTGTCAATTGGGATCTTTGGTGATGGTTAATGACCTAATGAATACTAAAATGGACCATGAAACATAACTTAGCATGGATAAAGGATCCAAAAGAGGTGAGTTAAGAGGTATCTAAACATTTTCAATAATAAGTATCTTAATATCATCCCATATTATGAAAATTAAGAATGAATTGTAAAGAATGAAGATTTGTATTAACATATGGTAGACTTCATCATTCATGTACATGATAGGACCAACTATGGTCTCCTTACTATTTGCTAAAAATCTTAGAAATATTTGAAAATAAGTGAGATCGATTTTTAAAATTTGATTTTAGGTGTAAAGGGATATCTCAAGAAGCAATAGGACTGATTCTATATAGCTAGGGTTTGGAAGATGATTTCTTTAAAAAGTACTATGAAATTTTTAAATTTAAAGTGAATTTTTGAGTTAGGTATGGAAGTAAAAAATCATAAATTTATTGGAAAATTTGTGATTTAACAGGACCTAGAATGTGTCACTAAGGTTTTGAAAAATAATTATTTTTGAAAATTACTATTGAATTTTGAAATTTGAGGTGAATTTTTTATTTTAATATGACATTAAAAAATCAAGAAATTATTGAAAAATTAATAGGAAAATACTAGGACCTAGTATAGACAACTGGGGTTTTAAAGAAAATAATTTTAAAATTACTAAAAAAGTTTAAAATTTAATGTTAATTTATGATTTTATTATGTAGGTAAAATATAGAAAAATATATGAAAAATGAATAGTAAATTTATCCTAGGGTTTATAAGGTTTTTATGTATAAATGAAGTAAGTCAGGGTCACTAAATGATTTAACAGTTTTGGGAATATTGAAGTATTGCTTCTAATTTAGTTAAAGGGTTTTAGTAGTAAAATCATTAAATAAATATGCAATAATTAAGCTCCTAATTTATATAAATTTGATTGAAATTTTAGCCTTTCTAAAAATAGTAAATAAAGGAGATAAAATAAGACTTAGCTAAAAATTGATAGAGATAACTATTTTAGGGTCAGAAATTCACTGTGCAGGACTAAGATAGTGTCAAAAATCAAGATATGGAATTCATGTTATGATTATACATGAGCACCAAAATAAGACATAAATGGCATTGACATTGTAGTCTACCTCTACTACTATTATCTAGGATATTTGAGCTTTCTAGGTTTTATTCATTTTGTTTATTAGACCCTACCTGTAAAGTTTAGATTATTAGATATCTGTGGAACTCCCTATAGAGCAGATTTAATCTTCAAACCCTAGAATCCTTTATACATTGACCAAATTTTACAAAGAGGGGGGTTTAGTATGTTTAAGATTCACTGAACATGTATCCACACCCCTTATGTGGTCATGTTTCTTACATACCAATAGTTTGAAGATGGATCAAGCCATATGTACTTCTCTTACTTGATGTACTTTATGCAATAGTGTGTATGAAGATGCAAAATGCTAAACTAGATGTGCTTAAGATGCTTGGGGATTAGTGTAAGGATTTGGTTAAACATGTAAGTGTATTAGTTATTTTTATTCAAAGAATAGGGAAGATTATCTGAGTTGTCTTGCTTGCTTAATGATAATTTCCACCCTCCTCCAAATGATTCATAAATAGACTTTTATATAGATCTATTGGTCATGGGTTGAATGTTCTCACATTAGGATGACAAAGAGAAGTATGGGGAACCAATAAGAACTAATCATTTGGACCAAAAATTCATTTAGATAGGATTACCAAAAATAGATAGTATTGGCATTGATTTTGTATTCAAAGTTTGGCACTATTGTCCTTAGCTAACGAGACCTAAGGGGGTGGATTTGTCATAGAAAGAGTATTATGGATGCATTGGGGTTAGGTATAGAAGGCTATAGATGACTAAAAAATAGTGAAAAGAATCATTTGAGGGCCATGAAAGTAAGTAGGAGGGACTTATGGGTTGGGTGTCATTAGTCACACTCAAGCAATGAATTTTTACATTTTATATAACTATATAAATGATTTAATAGTTTTGGGAATATTAGAGTGTTATTATTAATTTAGTTAAAGGGTTTGAGTATTATAATCATTAAACAAATATGAAATAATTAAGATACTAATTTGTGTATATTAACTTTAATTTTAATCTTTATAAAAATAGTAATATGGGAGAGAAAATGAGACTTAGCAATAAATTGACTAAAATAGCTATTGCAGGGTCTGAAATTCACTATGTAAGACTAGGATAGTATCTTAAACTAGGATCTAGAGTTTGTTTTATGATTGGCCAAGAGTACCAAAATATGACACTAGTGGCACTGGTACTTTAGTCTACCTCTACCACTAATATCCAAGAGATATGAGTTTTTTGGGTTTTATTCACTATGTCTATGAGACTCTTCTTGTGAAGTTTCAACTATCAAATTTTTGTAGAACTCCTTATAGAGTAGATTTTATCTTCAAACCCTATACTCTTTTGTACTTTGAGAAACTTTGAAAAATATGGGGTGGTTAGTGTGTGTAATATTCATTTTATGTGTATCCACACCCCTTGTGTAGGAATGCTACCTACATATTAATAATCTAAAGAGGAATCAAGCCATATGTAGTTCTCTCACTTGATGTGATTTGTGCAATAGTGTGTATGAAAATGTAAAATTCTAAATTGGATGTGCTTGAGGTGGCTAGGGACTAGTGTATAGATTTTGATAATCTTGTAAATATATTGGTTGGTTGCATGCATATAATAAGGAAGATTGTCTGAGTAGTCTTACTTGTATTCTTACTTGCTTAGTGATAACTACCAACCTCTTCTAAATTATATTTGAATGGAATTTTATAGGGATATATTGGTCATGGGTTGAATGTACTCACATTACGTTGACATGGAGAAGGATAGGTAACTAGGAAAAACTAACCATTGGGTCCAAAAATGCACTTGGATAGGAGTGTCAAAAGTAGATAGTAGTGGCACCAACACTTTAGTCTATGTTGGGTGCTATTATCCTTAGCTAATGTGACCTAGAGAATGGATTTGTCATGGAAAGAGTAATCTATCTAAGCTAGGTTTATGTTTGGAAGGATATGAATGACAGGGAATTAGTGAAAATAACCATATGAGGGTCATGAAAGAAACTAAGAGGGACCTATGGTTTGGGTGTCATTAGCCACACACAAGTTATCAATTTTCACATTTTATATGACTAAATTTACCCCCCCCCCCTCGACTGCCCCTTTATTATAGTGATGCAACAAAGTTAAATACTAGGATAAAGAAAAAATAGAAAGTGTACCATAACTTAATTGTAAAGGTGAAGTCCATGAAGTTATGTGATGTTGGGTGTGCATAGAGATCATGCTGTGAAGTGGAAATATATAAGAGAAAATAAAGAGTATATTAATTCTTACTAGATATGCTATATTTAAAATAAGAATGTATAAAATATGGCTAAGAGAGATATGAAGAGAAAGGAATGAATACACCTCAATAAGTACATGAACCAATACAAAACCTATTGTGATGTTGGATGCATGTTTTACCAAGAGTAATATCACAAATAGAGTTTAGTGCTCAATTCTTTGAGAGCGGCTAAAAAATTCAAAGGTTAGCCCTTTGGCTCTATCATCACCCACTAAGTGAAGCTAGGTAGTTATACATATGCTAATCAATATTTAGACTATATTTCCAATCCATCTAAATAGGTGGCTCAAGAATACAAAGGTTAGCTAGTCCTTTCGCTTCATCATTCCCCCATAAAGTGGAGCTATGAATTGATACCAGTAAAAAATGTGTCTCATATGAGATGGATCCTAAATCCCATGAATTTACTATGATTTGAAAATGTTGGCATGGATAGATGAATATATGCTAGAAACTAGGACACTCTTGGCCACTTTGAAAGGTGGAGATTATGCTTGTATGAAAGCTAATCTAAAACTAGTGAACTAGGATTATATGAAATCAACTCCAAAATTTGGAAGTTAGGATTGTATGAAAGCCACTAAAAAATGATTCTAACAACCTATAGATAGAATAAGGCACACAACTACTAAGAATATCTGGGTAACACTAAACTTAGAAAGAAAAGAAAAGAGATGTGATGCACACATTGCCCCAATCACTGGTGTCTAAAAGATGGATTCTAATCTATAAGTTATAAAAACAATCATATCTAAAACTAGAAATGACAGCCATCATGATGTGAATTATTCCCCCTATATCTATATTTTTTTAGCAAAAGTGTACTAAAAACTACTAATTCAAAACTAGTCTAACTATACAAAACTGTAGCTAGATGTAATTTTCTACCTACTTATATAAAGTTTAATTTTTATTTTATTTGGATAGAAGCACAAAAAATGGATAGTAATGACATCGATGCTATAGTACAATTTTGGTGCTCTTGTCCAAGGCTAAATTTGATGACCGTTTTGACATTTTCACTATTTGCCCAGACTATTCTAGCTAGTTTTAAGTTTGGTAATTATTCTAGGTGTTCTAAAAATTAATTTTTGATCATTAAGAGCTATAATCTCTATGACAAAACCCCTATTTGTTTCCCCCTCTTTTGAGGATAGGAATGAAGACTCTGTAATGACTTCCCTCAGAAGAAAGAGTCTTTCAAGTGTGTTATGATGTAAAGATACATGATATATCAATGTTAATTGAAAAAATATTTATAGATATAATAGTATTTATAACAAGAGATTGTTATATTAATAGGGGTATGCCTAGATAGATATAATAATGTAATAACATGTGCAATGTACTAAACTAGAATTGGAACTGTAGCTAGTTGTTAGATGTTACTTGTCAAGGAGGGATGGATCATGATGTCCATCATGGCATCCAAAAAATCAAGAAAAATGCATGATATGGATCATGAAATTACAAATAATTGAGAAGTAAACAAGAAATGAGAATGCAAGGCAAGAAGCATACAAGAGTGGCCAAGGGGAAAATAAAATAAGGGACATGGGTATATGTCACTAAAACTAGAAATCAAGAATAGAAGGCATGTTAAATGCCAAATACACATACAATTGAAAAAAATCAGGTTGGCTTGAAATCCACAATCACATAGAAGAGTACAAGAAAAATAAACTATCAAATGTCTTAAGGCACACACATGAATAAATGCAAATGACATTGATAAATGTTCTAAGTCACACATAAGACATAAAATCAAAGTACATTGACAGATGTACTAAGGTACATATAAGAGACACATAGGAACTGAGAAATACAATCACATCTATATATGCAAAGTAAGGAAGGAAAACATGTAAATAATAGAAATAAAATCACATTTAACTAATCAAATTAAGAAGTGAAATTATATAAGACATGTTAGTATAAGACTAGATATATGATAAGAAATACACAAGTGTTATTTACTAGTGAGTGTCAATAGAGTAATCTATGTAAATTAGTAAGTAATGTACATCAACATGATAACTAGAGTGTGTGTTTTAGGAATAACATAATCTAGATGGTGTAGTCATGTAGAACATGCCCCTAGTGGGTATGTATATTTATCTATGTCTCAATGTAGAATTAAGATGTTCCCTCAGTGAGTGGAGTGAACCAATCAAGGGTTTACATGTCACTATAAACACTCAAATAAGATCAAGTGAATAATGGTAATTTAGATAAATCAACAAATAATAACATAAAAAATGTAAGTCTAACGTTGTATTAGAAATGTAAAGCATGGATGATGCATACAATCAAAATATTTTTGGTGTTTCTTAAATTATTTGCATGTCTTTATATTTTGAAAATTTTTAATGTTTTTAGTAATTTGAGTTTATTTGAATCTTTTTATGTTTTTGATATTATCTATTTACAATCAATCATGAAAATACTATGTACA
This sequence comes from Torreya grandis, assembly GCA_037957365.1. Taxonomy (NCBI): domain Eukaryota; kingdom Viridiplantae; phylum Streptophyta; class Pinopsida; order Cupressales; family Taxaceae; genus Torreya; species Torreya grandis. The sequence goes on along the minus strand of JARHVA010004334.1, from coordinate 142,535 downwards.
ATAAATATTGGGTAGCTATGTACAAGTAAGCTTGAAAAGGAATGATACTAACTGATGAGTCTCATGGGAGATTCCCTATAATGATATCCTATATCAAATAAAGGAATCATGTATGATTGTGAACCATGAGAGAATGGCTATGAATATGACTATGAATATTTAGATTCATTGTCGGTATCTTGGAAATCATAATAACTTGTATTGTTTCACTCATAATTATCATCTTGCTTTTGAACCAATGGAATTCTAGTGTTTACTTTTGTTGTATTTGGATATTTTCCTTTGATAAATTGTGATTGTGAATGATTCACCTTAGGATGTTCAATAAATCCTAAACCATGGTGACAAACATTATCAACTGCTAGAAAAGGGGTAGTGATGCCTTGAGCATACTTTCCCAACCCTTGACCTTGATAACAAAACTATTTTAGATATTTTTGACCAAACCCATACTGCTTTGAAAGTTGAGCCTTATTTTAGAGAGCTATATTTGAATTTTTTTCATGCTTTACCTATGCTTGTGGTACTATTTGTTATTTTTTATTTTGCTTTTTGATCCTTTTGTTGTTCTGAGTTATGCTTTGGTAATCACTTTTATACTATTTCTAATTTTGGCCCTTTGTGAATGTGTTCATATGTCACTATGGATTTCTTAACTAATTTACCTTGTTTAAGGTCCTCATTAGTAATTATATATTGTATATATTTTTTTAATACCAAACTTGAACCTGTGTGATGCCCATGCATTCTATGATATGCACAATAATATGTAGAAGAGGTAGTTTTAACAACTTAGATTGAATCATTTCCCTTAGTACCTCACTTGAAATATTTTTTGATCTTTGAATTTTTTTTGGATCACTAGTTTTAGATTTACATTGTTGTGATTTCATGTTTTGATATGTAACATTGCTTGCAACCAATTCACTAGGTGAAGGTGCATATACATGATTGACACGAGGGTGTCTTTGAGGCTTTTGTATTATAATATAATTTTCCAATGTTGTGATATTTTCATTTAATATCTGATTTTGTGTTTGTAAATATAAAATTATCTTGATCATACTAGTGATTTGCTCCTTTAGATTCTTACAAGTGTAAACCCTAGTTGCTTCTAATTGAACATGTAAGAATATATGTTGAAGATGGTTTGAAGTAACTAATGGATAAATGTATGCATTAGGAACAATAGTATAGGATGACTCACCTTTTGGAGGGGTAATAACATGGACTTGGTTAGAGGGAAAGTAGATATCACCCTCTTGTGGGAGAGGAGAAGTAAATTCTTTCCTATGCATAAGATATGATAGTGAAACTTGACAGGAGGTTGTTAGCATATATAGTGGATCCACTGAGTATGTAAATATTGTATTATTAATTGAATTATACATAATAAATAGATAGTATGTTAAATAATAATATGCATCTAGGTAAAAACCATGTATGTGGAATGAAATGCATATAATTGGAGTAATGAGTTGTACAATAATATGTTTATAAAAAACATTTGATATGAGAGATAGAAAGTGAGGGATAGAAAGCATGAATTTATGCATGAATGAGTAAGAAAATTTAGCATATGATATGACATATATAATGTGTTTATCATCATAAACTTGACAAAAATTCCATATGAGAGATAAAAAGAAAAAGATGAAACTTTGTATTAAAGACAAGTAAACTTTGTTTTGAAGGAGAGGTATTTGACTATGCTTAACAATGACTTACTTAATATCATCCCATATTATGAAAAATAAACATGAAAATTAAATAATAAATCTTTGTATTAACATATGGTATACTTCATCTTTCATGTACATGTTAGGACCAAGTATGGTCACATTATTTGCTAAAAATGCAAGAAATATTTGAAAATAAGTGAGATCCATTTTTGAAATATGATTTTAGGTGTAAGGTGATAGGTCAAGAAGAAATGGGACTTAGTATATGCATCTAGGGTTTGAAAGATGACTAATTTGAAAATTACTATGAAATTTTGAAATTTAAATTGAATTTATAAATTAGGTAAGTAAAAAATCAAAAAAATATTGGAAAATTTGTGACTTAAAGAGACTTAGTAGATGCAACTAGGGTTTTGAAAAATAAATATTTATGAAAATTAGTATTGAGTTTTAAAATTTAAGGTGAATTTATTGTTTTAATATGCTATTAAAACATCAAAAAAATATTGAAAAAATAATGGGAAAATACCAAGACCTAGTATGGGCAACTAGGGTTTGAAAGAAAATTATTTTAAAAAATTACTAAGAAATTTTAAAATTTAATGCTAATTTTTTATTTTATTATGCAGGTTAAAAATCAAAAAATATATAGGAAAAATTATTAGTAAATTTACCCAAGGGATTTTAGGGTTTTTATGCACAAATGGAGTAAGTTAGGTTCACCAAATGATTTAATAGTTTGGGTAATATTAGAGTATTATTGCTAATTTAGTTAAAGGGTCTGAGTAGTAAAATTAGTAAATAAATATGGAATAATTAAGATACTAATTTTTTTAATTTTAATTTAATTTTAATCTTTCTAAAAATATTAATAAGAGAGAGAAAATAAGACTTATCTCGAAAATAATTGAAACCATTATTGTAGGGTTTAAAATTCATTGTTTAGGACTAGGACAGTGTCACAAATCAGGATTTGAAGTTCATTTTATGATTGGTTAGGAATGCCAAAACAAGACACTAATGGCACCAACACTATATTCCACCTCTACCACTATTGTCTAAGAGATATGAGTTTTCTTGGTTTTGTTTGTTGTGTCTATGAGACCCTATCTATGAAGTTTTGCCTATGAAATGTCCATGGAACTCTCTATAGAGTAGATTTTGTCTTCAAACTTTAGACCCCTTTGTAATTTGACCAAATTTTAGAAATAGGAGGGGTTAGTGTGTGTAAGATTTACCGAACATGTATCCACACCCCTTGTGCGAGTACACAACCTACATACCAATACTCTGAAGAGGGATTAGGCCATATGTAATTATCCCACTTGATGTGCTTTATGAAATAGCATGTATGAAGATGCCAGATGATAAACTGGATGTGATTGAAGAGGCTAAGGACTAGTGTAAGGATTTAGATAATCTTGTAAGTATATTGGCTAGTTTTATGTAGATAATAGAGAAGATTTCTTGAGTAGTATTGCTTGTATTCTTGATTTCTTAGTGATAATTTCAGACCTCTTCCGAATGATCTTTAAATGGTATTTTATACGGATCTATTGGTCATGGGTTGAATGTGCTCACATTAGGCCAAAAAATAGAGAGATTGGGAACTAAAAATAAGCAATAATTGGGGCCAAAAATGCACTTAGACAAGAGTATTGAAAGCATATAGTAGTTGTATTGATGTTGTAGTCCAAGTTGGGGGCTATTATCCTTAGCTAACAGGACCTATGGGGGTGGATTTTTCATGGAAAGAGTAGTTTATCTAAGCTAGGGTTAGGTCTATAAGGTTATGGATGATTGTGAATCAATTAAAATAATCCTATGAGGGTCATGAAAAAAAAGCAGGAAGGACCTATGGGTTGGGTGTCATTATCCATACTCAAGTTACTAATTTTCACATTTTATATGACTACATAATCCAAGTGATATTATAAGATAAAATATTGTAAACAAATTCATACAACTCCCTATTATACATCCTCTTATAAGGTCAAAATACTAACTTTCAAATAATAAAATCTATGGGCATCATATAGATTATTGTTTAGCCTTTAAGAACAAAATATAAAGTATATAAGAAAGTGGTGATCATAGAATTGATACATAAATGAAGTAACCCACTCACATTATGAGTACCTCTTGTAAATAACAAGTGAAAAATCAATAAGTATGGGTACCAAAGGATAATTTAATAAAAATAGTTGAAAATTCAAAACATAGAACAAGAAGAGATTCAAAAGGCAAAGCTATACAGGACATATTATAAGAAGATAAAAATTAAAATGAACAACTACAGAATGTAATGTTACAAAAAGATAAATAATGAAGGTTCCAAATCAAATTCAAGATAATAAAACAAGCATTAAAAGAAGAATTATAAAAAAGTATTTTTTAAATAAATGCATGCCTACAAAATGAAATGATATAAATATGGTAGATAAGGATCCAAACATCATATCTATTTCATCCATATAGTAACAAAAAGTTAATGGTAATACTAAAAAATGTATGCTTTCCTCCTTGCATAAAAATGTCAAGGAAAAATATACATCTTTTCTCACTATTCAAGCATATATACACGACTCTTCTCTATTCCATAATAAGAACCATGCTCCTGATAATGACGCAAATATTTTCAAAGAAACTCCAATGTATGGTGCAGTGTCTTTTTCATACACAAAAACTCAAAATGGTAAATCATAAGTTCAATAAAAACCTAATAAGTTACATATTTCCTATACTAATGGTTAAATTGTTAATTATGACCCTAATAATCTATAATATTGGTATGATATTGATCATATCAACTACACATCATATGAATATGACACACATGATACAAGGCATTCATAGAGGCATCCTCTTGATGATATCCTTGGATTATAGTAGATCACTTTTAATTATACACAACTTCTTTTCTTATCCTTATAATTATTCCAAAAGCTTTTTTTTGCAAATATTCCAAAAAACTTAAATATTCTAAAATTTTAAAAAACATTAAAATAAGAATAAATTCTAAAAATATTTATTAATTCACATCTTTTATATATTTTTCATATGTTATTTACTTTATGTTAGTCGATAGGATATCATTTCTCTAAACACATATGTTTGATAGGTACTTGAATGTGATACATGCATACATTAAACATGTGATATCTTAAGTATGGGGATGTTGGACATTTTCTCTTCTAGCATGATATATACTATGTTGACGACATATTGTTTATATATTATCATGATTGACATATGATCTATTGATTTATGATAATTTTCCATTATCTTACTAATTTTATATATCATACACATACCTATACTCTTTCTATTTTCCTACACAATGTATTTGACATGCTATTATATATGATTTTTTTATAAAACATGTATGTAGGGACTAATATCACATGATTATGCTGTTTTATTATATATAATTACCTCATATTTTTGCATTCACTTACTTAAGTGTACTTCTTGTGTGTTTCTTTGTCCTAATTGTGAAACATTTGAACATGTTATTTTTATTTTTGGACATAATTCCATAAGTCTTTCTTGTTTATTGGTTGTGGTGAAAATTTTTAGATGTCCTTCACTTGAGTGTGAGTAATTTTACATGCCCCCTATTTTCAATATCCTTGGACTTTTTTTTATGTGACATTTAATTATTCTTGTGTGTGTGCTTGATTATGTTTATATCTTGTTATCTTGTATATGTTACCATGATTCATATAATTCATCTTAAGTATTGTTATTTATGCACATTTTGAGTTTAATTTATATATTTACATTGACATGAAACTATTATATGCTTCTTTTATTGCATGATTCATACATATATAACATATTTGTCTTATCTTTTTGAGATAAGGTGATTATCACTTTTGAAATCCACTCACATAAAAAGAGGGGAATATAAGTGGGGTAATTTAATAAAATTCATGACTCAACATGCATATATTTAACAACATGGGAATAATTTTATTCAATACAAAAATTTTAAATTATTTAGATATACATTTGGGACATAATTCTATACATTGTGAAGATATTTGAGAGATAGATTTTTAGATTTGTGATACATGTTATAGACATGTTGTAAATTAGAGGTTAAATTTTGATATATAATTCTTATTTTTACATATTAAAGGTGAAAATTCTTTATATTACATACATACTTTAAGATTATACATACATTTATGCACCAACCTTACCAAGATGTACCGTTTGAAATTTTACTACAATAGTATGGATATTTTTTAATAGTGAAATCAAGATTTTATTCCATTTATGGGAATGAAACTATTATTATAAATTTTTTATATGGTTATATAATTTTACTCATGAGATATTGGTTAGATTGGCTAGATTGGTTAGACTTGAGTTATGTGATAGAGATTGTGTGTTCTTAATGGAGTTGGCACAATTCATCAGTTTATTGGATTGGGTGCATGATCAACTTAAAATTAACATATTATAATATCCTATGTTTATTTATGAGCCTATATATAGTTATTTATCTCTAAAATATCTCTACTAAGATGAACTACCAAGGGGAAACATAGTTGTTGACAATTTTGTCACCAATGGTAAAAGTTGATTATGTGTAAGTTTTCAAGAAGAATCCATTCATAGAATAAAGGATAAAAAATGTATTAAATATATCATAAAATATTAAAAAAACAATAATTATTAGTAACAACTCACAAGTCTAAATTTTGGTATAGGTTTCTTTTATTCCTCTAAAACCTTTATTAAACCCTCATGGCTCGATTTTAAGTAGGATGTTTGTATTTTTGAGTTTTTTGTTGAAAAATAAAGGTGATTTGAGATAATATTGGAAATATATAACATTTATAAACCATCCTTAATAAAAATTTCAAGGAAAATAATGGATAAAGGAAAAGGTACAAGCATTAGGGTTTTAAGCAAGCAGGAGAAACAATCAAAAAAGGCAATTTTTTAGTAGTTTCAGTGATTGGTTCAGAACATCCAATTATTGTAATGATAGAATAGGTTAAAATATGTAATAATTAAAAAAATAATGATGTATTTATAAATAAAAAAATTCAATAAAATATAAAAACACAAACCTATAGGCATTCTAAAATGAAATTGGGCAAGCTAGTCAACACCAAAAAGTGAATATTTTGAGTTTTTATTAAATGTAAACTCTTGAAATTTAAAATGGGGGTATATTTTGATGTATTTGAATATTTATATGAAGTTTAAATTCTATATTTTATCTGAGAAAAGATAAAATTCCAATATATAGGTCTAATCATAAAGGGAACAAAGGTTTCTTCATTTTCTTACTCACAAATAGAGTTGGAAATGGGTGTTTCAAGTCCCTCCAATGGAACAAACTAATTTAAAAGTGTTTATAATTAATTAAAAGGTATAAATAAATTATCGTGTAATGAAAAATAATTAAAAATGGTATCAACTCATTTAAAAACATCTCCAAGTCATCTGTAGAGTAGTAAGTAGGCACTTTCTATGAATTTTTCTTAGGGAGTTTGGTAAAGCATTTAGGATATTTTTAAAAATTTATAGGTCTAACCCATTGATTAAAAAAAAGCATAAGAAGAGTGTTTTTTTAGATCTGTGTTGGATTACTTTTCATCATCTAAAATTTGTGTAATTACTTTTTTTTAAAATGTTGGTAGCTTTAACCATTTTTTTTAAACCAACTCACATTTCCATAAAGCTTTTAAAAATCTTCCTTTTACAAAAATAAAAGTAAGTTTTACATTAAATATATTTTTACAAAATTATTCCTCACATTCTTGATATATATCAGTAGTATCAAATCCACATCAAGCATTTTATGAATGAGTAAATTAGAAATTAAATAATTTAGTAGGAGGAGAAATCAACACTAATGATTGTAATTTGCATTCATCATTTGTAAAGAGTGCATATGATAGAGACGTAACTAGTTTACCCCACACATGCATCAACAATAATAGGAAAATATTTGGAAGTAATTTTCAATATTTTAAGGTACTTTTAGAAGGATTCAACATAGTCTACTTCCTTCAGCTACTATCCATTCTATAAAAAGAAGCATAATCCTATGAGTATGATGATGGACTGAGTAAAATGCTATGTAATAAGTTTATTTGAAAATCTATTTTAAAATACTTCAAAGCAATTTATTAATTTATATTATATAATATCAAAATGGTATAGTAGTTTTGGGTTTATCTATTTTATTCTCTCTTATGGGCTCCACCAAGGAAGCCAACACCTTTTTCCATGAAAGTAAAACCCAACACATTTTTTCCATGCTAAGTGATTTTTCATTTTGTTGTAAAACTAGTTTTAAACCTACATATTAAACTTTTAGTGAAAATTTGGTTAGTTGCATAATATTGCCTTTTTTTATTTTGGTCATAAAATGAAAATCAGAATATATAATTTCTATTAGATAATGTTTCCAATCCATATGGATAAAATTTGGTCTCAAGAACTTACATATAGCATTAGAATATAAAAAAAATACTTTCCAACCTATATTTTTAAATCAATTAAAAGTTTAAAATATTGTATTATCAAGTGAACACATAAAGAGGTTGGTAAGAATATTATTATCAAATATTAGAGGTCAAAGGTTCAAAACATAAAAATCTATCTTTTTTGTTACATTCATCATTGATTGGTCATATTCATCATTCATTTGCACAATGATATTTGGTTTTTTTTCCAAATCTCTATTATATCTAAAGGTGGTCATGTGACTAGGTGTTTTATAGGTTTTTGGACATTTTGAACACATTAGAATGGTTAATTTTGTATTTTAAAGTGTCCTTACATGATTTTTACAATAAATGTATTGTAAATAATGAAATTCGGTGAATTTTTTATGGAATCTGACACCCTAAGTTTTTCTCAAATGAAGTTGTTAGGATAAAACAAAAAATGAAAGGAAAATTTATAATGGAGAAATAAGGATGTAATAGGAATTAGAAGGAGTAATTTTTTTGACAAATTTTTGAATCTTTTGTATTCGGAATCTATCTAGTGGGTAAAGGCCAAACCTTTATAGTTTTCCTTGGATTGATAGCATCATGGAAAAAAAATTTAAGTCTTATCTCTGAAAATGGATGTATAACATAGAAAAACTACAACGAATAGTTGATGAATATAAAAAGTACACTCATTTATAATTATTTATGGGAAATAACTAAAAAAGAAATCACACCACCAAATGAAGCCACAAAATTGCTTGAGTTCTAAAAGAATGATAAATGTGTTCTTGCTCTATTAAAATCATCTTGGATAACACAAGTGATTATACATATTCAATCTATTAAGTTTGGAGCATGGAAACACATGAAAATAGTTAAAATACCTATATAACAAGCAACCTACATATGAAAAGATTGACATTAATATGCAACTTTTAAATAATAAACTAGCAGATAATGAAGACATTTTTGAATATCTTTCATGCATGAAAAAAACTAAAACAAAAATATTATACAATTGGTGTTAAAATTGATAATGATATCCTAATTTTTAATCATATTGAATGGTCTTAATTTTGAATACACCAATTTTATTGAAATGCTACAACTTAGTGATAAGCTTAATGGTGCCACTTTTGAATCTATTTGTGAGATACCAACTTAGCATGAGAGATAGTTGGAAAGGAAGAAGAGTATACCTATTAAAGAGGCTCACTATACAAATAATATGTCTCATCATAGAGATCATTGTCATTTACAATGATAGTTTTAGAAACACTCTATAAAACACTCTTTAATTCATTCTGTAAGGTAGTTTCCAATAATTCTAGATGGTCTTCACAGCATTCACATCGACACTCTCCAAGGTCTTCGAAATTCAAGCATCACCACAAGCACTCATTTAATAGTTATTTTAGTGATTCAAGTTATTCTAGCTCTCATAAACATAAGCAAGAACCCATATATTTCAAATGTTGTGGTATTGGACATCTTGTAGATGTCCTTTTCAACAACCTAATTTTCCATACAAAAAGAAAACTAAAACAAATTATGTAGATTATTCTAGTGGAAAATATTATGGTTACTCTAGTTATCCAAGATATTCTAACACTTCATCTAATTAGGAAATGTCCCTCATGGTCAAGGTTTATGGACCTAATGGACCTGACATCATATTTTAAGTGACCAGTGACTAGAAGTTGTAGGATCCATAGAGGTTAGATGGCATTTTCTCTTCTCCAGTTATCTATTCACTCAGTGTTTGGGTTCATTCTTCAATATTATTTTTGGATTTCTCTCTTTTGCTTTTCATGATATGGAACATACAATGTTTATTTAATTTTATTTCTCTTGATGCACATCTTCTCACCTCTCATTCGATAAGGGGAATAGATATTGCATTTGTTGGTTTTTGATCAGTTATCGATGAAAATATGAGTTGATAGGGGGTTACTAGTACTTTTAGTGTTGAGTAAAGGTTTTCAACATTTATTGGACATCAAGGAGATGTGCCATACACAATACTGTGTTTTATCACTTGGATGGGTTCCTATGTGGGACCTTATATGGATCGATGGAGTTAGACAGGCTTTGATTGCATTCTAATATAGTATGGTATGATGATCATAGGTTATTAGAAGTCATTGATCATGTTCATCAACCTTTTATGCCATAGCTCATTGGGTAAGCTTATGTATGGAATGGTATCAATTTTTGATTAGTACCATGAGGTATAGTACACCACATAAAATTATGATAGAGTTTCTCTAATGACTTTAGAGCCATTACTCTAGTTCATTATTATATACCCATTTGGATCAATGGGATTTTTTTTAGATTATTTTTCATGATCCAAAGCTTTTGTAATTACTTTTTTGTTTATTCAGGTGGTTTTACTTGTTAGTTTTTGTAGCCAACTCACATTTATATAAAGCTTTTAAAAGGCTTCTTTGTACAAAAATCAAATGAAGTTTCACATTACTTATAATTTTTTAAAATTAGTCCTCCCATTCCTAGTTCATATCAATCCAGATCTCATTTTAGACCCCCTAATCTAAATAAGGGTTTCTTGAGAATAAGAGAGCACATGAGAATAAAAAATGGTGTTTTTTTGGAGTTGTACATGGATTTTAGAGCTGAAATTTTACTCTAAGGTCTATGATACCATGGATATTATGTTCAAATCAAAATTTTGATCCTTATATATTTTATTTATGAACATCCATTATGTTTTTGGCTCTCATAGTGAATTGAAGAAGCTTATCAAAGTTGTACAAGATAGACATATGGAAGAAGATCAAGTTTTGAAGGTTGATTTATTCATCATCAAGTGAATAATTATAAATCATATTCAGTATATTTTTTAGCATACACATGATCCCCTCTATCTAATTATAGAACTAAATTTTAGGCCAAATTTAATAATTATAGGTCAATAACAAGAAGTCTTCAATTAGCCCTACAATAGTGGAGTTATAAAATATGCAAAGGTGAATAAATGGAGTTAAGATATTGATATAATTTACATCCCTATTTTTATTCAAGATATCCATTTAAAAATTAAATGTGCATCCCACTTCTATTATGCCCCCCTTTTGGGATATTTTTAGAAGAGACATGAGGCCAAGCATGCATGCAAGTTCCATTAAAGATAACTCAAGTTGAACTTCAGGTTTTTAGTCAAGATAAGTTTAGTGAACTCAAAATTCAAGTGGAGGTAACTGAAGTATAAATTTAATATGCATAAAATACCAATTAGAGATAATTAAAATACCAAAAAAGTTAACTAAATAAGATTAAAATTTACATGTAAGATCACAAAGAATTAACTCAAGAATCAAGAAGCATGAAGAGACCTTTGAATTGTTAACTCTCCCTCTCTTTCCTATGGCACCATAATTTATGATTAAATCAAGTTTTGATTCTATATTTTGTACGTATTAAATTAGAAATAGGGTTTGAAGTAAAGGTGGAGTTGTATTTATAGTTAAAGTGGAATTAACTTGACTAACATGTAGAACTCTTTCCTAGTTTGGAGTTGATTGTCTTCTCTCTCTTCTTCTCTTCTATATGTATTATCATTTGGAGAAGGATTATTATGATATTATGCATTTTTATATTACTTAAAATATACCAAAAAATTTTAATTATTCACCATTGAAGAAATAAAGAGCTGAATTATTCTTCCTTCTTCACTTTGTTCATGAAGTGTGTTTTTAATTCATTGACATAACTTAGTAAATGATTATTTTTACTATGTTTGTGTCTAAATATCTCAAATTTATGTAGATAATTAAAATTATTTCAGGTCATATAAAGTTTCTAAGTCTGATTTATACTTAATCTAGAAGTGAATTCAACCATTGTTCATTCCTCCTAAGCTAGTGTAGGTGTTTATCAAGACCTCCGTGTGAAATACTTATGCAAGAGTCATTGCATAAACGTAAAGTTAATGTGTGAAATTTATTTATCTTCCAAAGTTTTTTAATTATAGGCATAATTGACTTTGATATTGGTGCATCAACCCAATTTTTAGTTTTTTTTAAAGTTTTAACATGGCTCCTTCAACCCTTTTCTTAGTCAATAAAGCACACAATTAGATAGTTTAGATATAAGTAGTTGAGTGTACCAAATAAAACCAGCCCTTAATTTAGATAATATCTCTAATTACAAGGTTTAATTACTTAGAGAGTTTCCATTTTATCAATATAAGTGAGAATAGGCACACAATATCAACAATGGTGCCCTTGTAAGTGACAAAGTTTCTACCATGCCTAATGGAACAATAGCACAATAGGACAATATCACAATATCACAATAGAACAATTAATAAAAATTGGTATTGATTTTATAAATTTTTAAGAAAAAATCTTAGGTACTCATTATATGTTGAATCCAAGATATACAATTGGTTTGATCAATCCAAGTACCTGAAAACATTAGTTAGTGTGTATTTCAATCTTGTATTTTGTGAAAATACAATTTTTGTACCTTCATATCCCTCATGTCAATATGAGAATATTTATGGTTATCACCTAGAATATAATTGAGCCATAAGTATATTATTATTATAATTATATTTATCCCCATCCCAATCCTAATCATGTTTCCATTCATTCTTGGAAAAATCATGTTCTTTCTGATCAACATAAAAAATGTGTGCAAGAGATAATAATTGACTTTGAGAGACAATGTATGGAGATTGATATGGAATAGGAATATAATATAAATAAATAAGAGATTTAATACTAGTAATATATACATCATAAAGATATTCAATTATTTAAGAGATATAATGAGGCTATAAGAGAACCAATACAATAGCTTCCTATGATAGTACAAAGAATAGAGTGCAAAATCCTAGGTTGGAAACAAGAAAAAATAGAATCCCTTAAACCATAAAGAGAGTATAAATTCTTAAATATTACACGTTTTAGGAATTATAATACTATAAAATACCCTAATAACATTACATCTTGGAATTCTTATTAGACTAATGTACCTGATTATGTCATGCCTACTATTGAGAAAGAGCCTTTTCCCATGGCTATCCAAAATAAAGAGAAAGATAAAGTTCTTGAAGTGAAACCCAAAAAGTTTCCAATTTTATTGAGACCTAAACCCATATTAAAAATTAATTTTTCCATGAATATGTATGTGAGAGGTTGACATTGAGTGGAGAGAGAAGTATGAAACTTTGATGTATGAATCCCTAACATAAGTTTTTTCCCTTCTTTCAAAGAAATATTAAATACAATCCTTATTAATGTCTATTCAATCACAAAACCCATTATATAACATTAAATAATGACATATATTATTAATCAAACAAATCTAACCTCTCTCCCTTCCACCATATCCCTTTTTTAAGGATAACCTATTGTATCGAAGGTATAATAAGAACATGTAGGTGAAGAGGAGAATTTGTCAAGAGAGGACGATAAAGAGTTGTGTTGTTCAAATGAGATTCAATTTGCCTTAGGAGGATATCATGTTTTATCCCTTGATGAGCCATTAAAAAAATTCCAATATAAATTGAGTCTCAAGAATCCTATCATGAAGATGCTCTAGAAGATATGTCTGTAGTTAGTAAGATTGTAGTAATGGTTTCAAAAGGCAACTATCCTATATGAACTAAGTAAAGATGAAGAATCTAAAAGTGAGGATAAATAATATTTTTATGAAGATATTAAACAATTTATAATAGTTTAAAATCAATATTTTATATCTAAATATGTCATATAAATCCAATAACATTTTTCTAATGAGCCACTAAAGGTTGAAATTACAACTATTCCTATTGACACAATATGGTTACATCAGAGAGATTTATTGATATTAAATATAAATATGAGGTGAGTATTGATCCACATGATGATATTTTTTTTGTACATGTGTTTATTTAATTTTATTCACTTGATACAAGTCAAAGAGGTTGACAAGCAAGAAAATCATTGATCCAACTAGAATGTCACTTAAATAGCTGTTTGTTCCTTATCTTTTTCAAACACATAGGAATGACTTAAGAGGGTTTTATTTGATCCATGTGGATATTTAAGGTTATGAATAGTATTTTTATATTTTAAATTTACTCTAAGTGTTTTTATGTGCATGTTTTTTTAGTAGCTTTAGTTTTCAATTCCTCTAATTCTTATCTTACAAATCTTTGACTTGGTAGTTGTTATGGTTTTCAATTCAATAAGTGATTATGCACAATTGTTGTAATTTATTGAGGAAGACATTTTAATTTTTATATTTTTTGTTATTTTCATTAATCCATAACCCAATTTTTTGATCTATTGGTCTTGAGTGTTTATCAATAAAACATGCTAGCAAATTCACCAATAATGTTGATAATTTTGCCATCATTGGTCAAAGTCAATTATTTGAAATTTTTAAATAATAATAATCTAATAGATTAAAGCTAAAAAAGAATCAAAATATTATTAAAAACTATTCAAACCAAAATCATACTCAGGAACAACTCACAAGTCTAAATTTTGATAGAGGTTTCTTTTTTTCGTCTAACTATCTATTTGTAAGCTAGTGAAGGCAATTTCCAAATGCTCGGTATATGAAGGTGAAGAGGATTTGGATAAAATATTATTATTGGGATTTTTATTCCCTTATTAATTAAATATTAAATTAATTTTTATTTTATTTTATAGTCTCATAAATTTTTGAACAAATGCTAATAAGAATAGGTGCTCTAAAACCTTTCTTAAACCATTATAGCTCTGTTTTAAGCAGCATGTTTACATTTTTTGAGTTTTTTTTTAAAATAAATTTTGTGTGAGATATTATTATGAACATAATATATTTATAAAACTTTATAAATTAATAAAGGAAAAGGTACAAGCATTATGGTTTTAAACAAAAAAGAGAGACAATTAGAAAAGGTAATTTTTGAGTGGTTTAAGTGATTGGTTGAGCACATCCAATTATTTATTAAAATTAAATAAAATGCAGACCTATAGATGTTCGTAAATGAAACTAGGGAAGGTAATCAACACCAAAAAATGCACATTTTGAGTTTTATGAAATGAAAACTCTTGAAATATGACATGAAGGTATATTTATATGTAATTAAATTTTTAAAATTGGTTTAAGTTAATTAATATAACTTATAATAGATAACATTCTAATATATAGGTTTGATAATGATGGTAATGAAGGCTTCTTCACTTTTTTGTTCATAGACAGAGTTTGAAATGGGTGTTTCAAGTCCCTTCAATGGAAAAAATAGATTTAAGATTAGAGTATGTATACTTAATTGAAGGTATAAATAAATGATAATTAAATTAAAAATAGGATCATATCATTGAAAAACATTTCAAGTCATCCCTAGGGTAGTAATCAAGCAATTTTTTTTGTGAATTTTACTTAAGGAGTTTGGTGAAGAGTTTTTGATATTTTAAAAACTTTTGCATGTATTAACAAATTGATACCTATAAGAAAATCATAGTACAAGTGTTTGGTCAGTATTATAACACATTTTATGCCACCCAATCCAAATCAGAGTTTCTTGAGAATAAGAGAACACATGAGAGCATAAAATGGTGTTTTTTTTGGAGTTGTACATGGATTTTAGAGATTAAATTTTGTTTTATGGTCTATGACACCATGGTTATTTTAAAATAATATTTTTTGTATTTTTATATTATAATTATAATTATCCATTAATTTTATGCCTCTCATAATTCATTCAAGAAGCATATCAAAGTTGCAAAATATAGACATATGGAAGAAGAATAGGTTTGGAAGGTTGATTTGGTCATCATCAAGTGCATACTTATCAATCATATTAAATAGATAATTAAAAATCCACATGATCCCATATCTCTAATTATGTCACCCCATTTTGGGCTAAATTTAGAAAGTATAGGTCAATAATAATAAGTCTTTAATTAGCCTTACAAAAGTGGAGTTCCAAAATATGCAAAGGTGAATAAGTGGACTTAAGATACTGATCAAATTTAGAGATCGATTTTTAGGTAAATATCCCTTTCAAAATAAAGAATGCATCCCACTTATAATATTATACCATTTGGGATATTTTTAGAAGAGACATGAGGCCAAAAATACATGTAAATTGTATGCAAGATCACTAAAATTGAACTCCAAGTGTGAAGATAACATACGTTTAGTGAGCTTAAGATGCAAGTGAAGGTTGTATACACATAATATTTCAAAATTTTAGTAATTTTTAATGCTCTCTATCTTACAAGAACCCTTAAAGTCTTAATCTCTCTAAGCTCATGTATTAAGGGGTGCATCAAGAAAGGGGTGGGTAAACCATTGGTGCTTCACAAGATTGTTGTCCCTTCTAGAACTTGTTATTTACACATTTATATCTTGAAAAGTACTCTCATAATCTTATTATTCTCTATTGTATACAACTCCAGTAACTTCCCACATTTTGTCCCCCTCTTCCTAGCATAAACCCCTTTTGATATTTTATTGTATTAGGTCAATCTTGTACTCTTATTAGTGAGATTTTTATAGGGTCTACGCCATCTCTTGGTTGACCTAGCACATGACCTAATGAATTTTTGTCAATATTAGTACTATGTCAACTAGGTCACCCCGATTAGTTAATTTTTTTGAAAGGGATTAGGGATAAATAGTCTTATATATAGAAGATAAGTTTGAATTATATATAGAATTAAATAAGTATTAAGATATATTGTGCATCTACTTATCTATCATTCTACTTGAGGTACAAGCTTAGGGTTTCATACTTTATTTAGAGATATGGATCTTGTCTTGTGGATAAGTCTTTTGGATGTATTGATAGGTTGTGTATCCTAAGTATGAGTTATCCTTATCATCCTTACACACCATAAAAACCTCTTGTAAAACACTTTATACAAGGGAGAGATTGAGGCTCAACGAGTTGATCTTCAAAGGTAAGTATTCCTAACTTTGTTCCTCATTTGTAAGAGTAAATAGATATGTATTTATACTTATTTTCCATGCCTAAGTATTTTGTGTACATTTATTTGAGTATATATCTTATATTCATGTTTATTTGTGTTTTTTATTACACCCACCTTGTGCCATAAGCTTTGGTGAGCACTATATTACACTTTACTTTACTTGTTATTAGTGTAGTGAATATGAAAACATAGGGTTTAGTTAGGGTTATTACCTGATTATGTTTGATTGGAGGCTTTAGAACCCTCCCTAGTACTATTTTTGTGATAAGATATCCACTAATTATGTCTAGTGGATCCACATACTGGTCATGTTCTTAATTATCTAATGTATCTGTAATTGAAAGTGTAAGTAGAATCTATCTCCTTTGAATTAGAATTGATTTTATAAACTTGATGTATTTTTTATTGTATGAAAAGGTAAATAAATTCTAAATTTAAGATTCATGAAATACCAAGAGGATTTAATTGAAATACTAGAAATATTTAACTAAATAAGATCAAAAGTTGCATGCAATATCACAAGGAGTTAACTTAATATTCAAGAAGCATGAAGAGGCCTTTGAATTGTCAACTCTCCCTCTCTTTCCTATGGAAACACATTTTATGATTAAATAGATTTTTGACTCTAAATTTTATATATATTAAATTCGAAATATATTTTGAAGCAAAAGTGGAGTTGAATTTGGAGTTAACTTGACTAGCATGAAGAACTCTTTCCTAGTTTCGAGCTAGTTGTCTTCTCTTTCTTCTTTTATTCTATGTGTATTATAATTTTAAGATGGATTATTATGAGATTATGCTTTTGGTTTACTAAAAATCTACCAAAATTTTTTACTATCTCACTTTTGAAGCAATAAAGAGCTGAATTTTTCTTCATATTCAAGTTATTCATGAAGTGTGTTCTTAACTTATTGATATAACTTAGTGAGTGATTATTTTTTCTATGTTTGTCTAAATATATCACCTTTATGCAATAAATTAACATTATTTTAGGTCATATAAAGTGTTTAAGTCTTAATTCTACCTAATCTAGAAGTTAATTAAACCATTGTTCATTCATCCCAAACTAGTATAGGTGTCTGTCAAGACCTCTATCTAAAACACTTATGCAGAAGTCATTATATGAATATGAAGGGAATGTGTTCAAGTTGTTTATATTTTAAAGTTTTTTAATTATATTTATAATTAATTTTAATATTATTTCATCACCCCAATTTTTCATTTTCATTTTTATTTTTTAGCTTTAGCATAGCTCCTTCTATCGCTTTTCCTAATCAAGAAAGCATATAATTAGATAGTTTCAATAGAAGTAGGTGAGTGTAAAAAAGGTAAAAATCACTTCATCTAGAGATTATCTCTAATTATAAGGTCCCACACATTTAATATTTTAAATTTAATCAAGGGAAGTGAGAATATGCACACATTCTTAACAAGGATTCACTTCTGGTTGATAACAGTTACATTGACACATAGGTTTACTCCATTTATCTCTTTATTTCAATTATTTTCAAATTTATTCAATTTCATATTATATTAAATAATTACACTTATAAAATTGTCTTGGTTATAGGTCATTCACATATAAGAAAATTGAAGTCAGATAAAAAATACAAGGTGTGTTTTACATAGCATGGTATGTTTTATTTTGTTTACCCTAGTAATTTCATCCTTACACATTACTAAATTATAGGGTAGGGGGATGATTGTAGTAGATATAAATGTTTAACCCATTAGTTTGACCTTAATCATAGTCTAAAGACTCATGTTCACCATTCCATTAATCTCAATGACTTGTTTCTTAGTACAACCTTGATTAGTATAATTATCTACATCACATACAACCATAAAACAAATAAAATATTATATATATCCTTCACTTCCAACTACATAACCATAAAAAAATTCCCTATTCTAAGAAAGTTATTTTTAGGAAAAGATAGTAGAATCAATGTTAATGTCTTTGATCCAATGTAAGAGTAATTACCATACAAACACTCAAATTTTAAAAGATTTTGATGTGTACGGGTCAACCTAAGATTATCATTAACCATTATATGAGGTTCATTTCAATATAGATATTATAAATACAAGTCAAATATTACTCATTATTCATCTATTAAATATCAAGAAATAACCTCTCAAAATTAGACATAATATTTAATTTTAAAGTTCACAACTAATCTATAATTACCTATGCACCCTTATTTTCATTTAAATCATAGGAGGAGTCATACTACAAGTTTTAATCAATAAAAATATAGACCATGAGCCATATTTGTCAAGTTACAAACTAGATCACTACATGCATCTTCATATAGTATATTTCAACTTTGTGTACACATATTACCACACATAATGGAGAAATACATAAGTTTGAGTCCCTCTTTGGAGTATTGGTTTTGCAATAAACACTCATAAATAGATGTATTTTTGAGGTTAGTTCCACACTGTGAGCCCACTACCCCATTTTTGGGCAAGGTAATCTAGCCTACAATTGAGAGCTAAGGGTTTGAGATATAAAATAGTGATATACGGCATCTGTATAAGATATATAAACATTAGACAAAAGGTGACATAAAAACCAAAAATACCCAGGTGGTTACATATTTATAAAACAACATTTTGTATAGTAAATTTCCATTGAGATTCAAACAATAACATCGACATAAGTCTCCATATATCAACACAACTGTTTAGAAAGACAAAATGAATATTCACAAAATTTGATGACTATTTAAAGAACATCAAATATCCTTTTTAATCACATGTATAACTCAAATTTTTATATGAATCATTTCATAAGGTAAGTATTATTTTTTATTCACCATTGTCCAAGCAAAATAATATTTTACATTGTACTTTATATATTTAGTATTTTTCATAATTCATCAATAAAAATAAATATCATAAACTAAATTATTTAATTAGATTGACTTAATAAATAATTTACTTAAATTTTTAATATATTAATCCTCCCAACTATTAATTATAAAAGTATTAAACATATATTAACACTTACACATGCCTATAGTCATGATTACATATTTCATAGCATATTTTATATCCTACAATATGTGCCATTTTTTTCTAACATATATATGAAGGAACTAGTATAATATGTTTATGGTTTACACTTATACTTAATTTATTCATATTATCACTTCATTGAGTGTATTTTTATTTTTTATATTGTTTTGCTTGTGGAACATTTTAATATGTTCTGTGTTTGTTGGTCCTTATGCCATTTTATATCACTTTCCTTTGTTATATTGAAATTTTAATATGTTATTCATTTGAGCATGCTCAATTTAAATATCGCCCTTTTTTTGTCTCCTTAGACCCAATTTTGTGTAAAATTGTGTTCTCTTGTGTTAGTTATTGATTGTTTTTTATCATCTATTGTTATTTTATTGACATTTACATGATACATATAATGCATCTTATGGATATTTGTGATCACATACTAGGAAATTCATTGATATATCAAGTTCTACATGTTCATATTATATGCTAAATGATAAATACACATATTAATCTTACCCTTTTAATGTAAAGAAACTACTAGATTATTGTATACATCCAATATTTCACACATAATTCATTGTCACTAATATTACTATTAGTTGATACTAATTCTACTTATCTCATTTATAACCTATAATTTCATCCTAATGTCACCTCTTCTAGTCATTTATCTAACATCCCACTTCATTATTCTTCATCTAATAACCTTATCTTATCCCCATCAACCTACTAATTCTTCGAATCATGCCTTATCTACTAAATAACCCCAATTATCTATTATATTATAAATTTCAATTCCAATCCCACCTACCCTAGCCTATTCCAAGGATTTTTTACATCTTGAGTCCCTCATCACTTATCTAACCACCTAATAATATTGATTATCCCCTTTATGGATTATAGAATTATCCAATTATAGAATCACCAATATCTTACCCCTTCCTCTCTAGAATCTCTATTCTAGAGACTTCCAAGGAATTATTTAATTCCTTGGATAATCCTCAACCATTTTTCCTCTTCATCCCAACATTGAATATTGGCCATTGATCATCCCTACATGGCCTATTTAAATATACCACTTTTCAATTGACAAACTAATTAACATTTTCATAAGTTCTCTAAGTATTCATACTATAATTGAGTCTAGTGATCCATGTCGTATTAATTAAGAAAACATCATGCTTAAAATATGATTCTTTGGTAAGCAATCCATAATCCATAATAAATAAGTATTTTTCTTATTTTGCAGCTTATTTAGAGAATTTAGATTTATGTTCTAATGATGAGTTTAATGTCTATTTTCAATGCATTATATTATGATGTCTATAAATTATAATTAGATTATTGTTTTGAGTGACTTTAGTAAATTTTCACATCCAAAAATATTGGCTTAAAATTTCCATCATACATTTGGTGACCATAGTGGGAGCCCTCCTTTTTTGAGCTAACTTAGTGTGTTAATCAACCTTGAAGGTTGGATTGAAGGTGGATTTTAGATAAATTTTTCAAAAATATCATGTTCTAGGTGAAAGGAAATATTACTCTACAAAAGGCAACATTGCACAGGCATTTTTGACCTTAGCAATTGTGGTTTTGAACAAACTACCAACCTTAACCACTAATTGTTTGAATTTTTGGTAGTTTTTAGTCTTTTTTACAAAACCACCTCCCATAAATGTGTTTTTGATTCTTAGTTACATTTTTTACTTCATTATATGTGGTTTTACCCCTGAGAAATGCATTTTTATTAGGTTTTTAGTCCCTAACCAACACTCATCATTTTTCTTATTTGATCATTTTATTGTCTTTGTCTATTTGTGTTTTGTTTACAAGGGAGAAATATTATACCTAGACAAAAATTATCACCCTTCAACTGTACATTTTACTATTTTATACAATACCACATATCTAAAATTATATTATTGACTCCTAAGGTTGGTTTTGCCTCTGTAAGTGGCAGTTTTGACTTAAAATTTAGAATCACTAATCTAAATCTATGATTTTGATTTCTAACATTTTTTGTTAACTTTATCTAAATGTGTTTTGATTTTAAGAAAGTGAAACATTTTTTGTTAACTTTATCTAAATGTGTTTTGATTTTAAGAAAGTGAGGACTTTCCCTACATCAAATCAATATGCCTAAATCCATCTTATATATAAACTATACAATATTACCTATTTAAATTATTTTTTAATGACAATAGGCAATTTTAAACATAAACATGTAGTTTTGCATATAGTTAAAAACTAAACCCTATTTATTCATATAGTCTTTTCTTAGTCATAATTTTAAATAATATAATATTCTAAGATGTCATCTATCATTGATTTTTATCATTAATATATCTATTTAAAATCTACCTAGATAAAAATTGCATCTTTTAATCAACCGTATTGATAGCCATAGGCAATTTTGTCTAATCACAAGTGATTTTTCCTTAACCATGAAGTTACATAGAATTTTTCAAAACTAAATATCTTAAAGTGTAGCATTGATTTTAACATGTAATATTGCACTAAACATAGGTGGTTTTGCCTAAATTACATGCCATTATTAGCCTATCTTTCTATAAAACCACATATCTTAAGTTGTAGTTTTGACTTATCTATTCTAGTAATTCTTCTCTATAAGTGATTTTGCATATAATTAACTACGTATCAACCAAATTATGATTTTTCTCTTTATTTTTTCTTCAATTTTACCTTTTTAATTACATTTTAACGATCATTTTTAGTTATTTTTTATTCATTCTAGGGGCTCTATAAGTCCCAAATTATGTTTGGCATCCCCACATGGTACTACAATTGGGAGCTTACCTTGGGTAATTCCCCTAGACTCCAAAATTGGTGCTAACCATTAACCCTATTAGGGGATGCTACCAATAGACCCTTACACCATAGACCCTCATCCAAAAATGTTATAGTGCAAAATCATGATTTTTTTAGTGTTTTATTAAGTCTTATTAGACTAACATTTTTGGTGAAATGACATTGCATTTATTATAGGGGTGAATTTAGTAGAAATTTTGGCTTGCTAACATCTTATCTTTTAGGTTTTTTTTTTATTTGTCTTAAATCATTTTTTTTAAGTCATATTTTTGTCTAACATCTTGTCTTGTAGGTTTACCCTCAAGATTGTCAATTGAAACTATTAATCCCTTGATTTTTAGGACACCTACAAAATATTTTGGTATTTTAAAAGAATATATTCTATGTAATTTTTTTTATATCACTCTTAATTAAATCATTTAATAAATATTTTGTTTCTTTCTTAAGTGTTACTTGAGGGCTACATTGGTGTATATTCTCTTCCCTGTGTCTTAGAAATAATTTTTAGAGGATAAAAAACATATAAAAAAATCCCACTATTTTTATTTTATAGGGTGAAATGTGTTGTGGAATTCAAACCCATGTACTTTTCATAGTCTTAAGGGGATATTGACCATTAATTTCATAACCATGAACTAATCCACTATCCATATTTTGGTGGAATATAAATATCATAGACATCTATCTTTAGGCTAAGTAGTTGACCTAATATAGGTATTCCATTAAGGGGAAGAGTTAAATATCTATACAAAACATTATAAAACACCTTACATAGACATGGGCCCTACTATACCTATCATATATTGGGTTCTCCCCTATAGAGCTCATTTAACCTAGTATAGAAACTATTAATTGTAATAGGTGACTTGTTGTCAAAGTCAATATCAACTCCTAAGTGACTATTATGTATAAATAAGGTTAAGAAGAATTAGAATAGTTTATAATGGGTCACTGACTTGCACCCTCATTCACAAATCCATTAGATGTTGCAATCATCAAGTCACAATCTTAATCATTTTACCAATCTTAGGTTTGTGGTTTGTTTGATTTGGAGAGTGTTGTTCTAGACTCATGTTGTTTGTGAGTCAAGTCATCTTTTACCGAAACCTATACATCATCCCATCTTAGGCATATTCTAACCTAATATTGTCTTGACATTCCCCTATCTCTTTTTCAACCTAGCCTTATCTTATCATTATCACTTAATCTTACCCTACTTAGAAAAATACCATATTATTTTTTTAGATTTTTAGGTCACATGCTTGTCTAAACCATACCCACGTCATTAATCTTACCCTGAATAACCATTGCTTCACCATAATTAATACAATCATCTTTGACCACTCCATCATTCATCACATAATCTTATATCCTTCCCACCTTGAACAAATTGATCGAAGTCTTGAGCTATTCCTTTTTTCATCCTTGCATATCATCCTATCAATGTATTCCACTATCATGTTTATATCATATGTCATATTTTACATTTAGTCGATACCTTGTCACATTATTAGTTTCAGTATATCATATAATCATCATCAATTTAGTTATCTTTAATCTATTCATCTTGCCTATTCATAATTATTACCCATCTAATCATTGTCTTTCTAGTTTGAATCTAGGCATTAGTTTCATCCCCAATCCTTTTGCTAGCTTTAAAACTAGGCATTATCAATAAATCATTAGCACTTATTATACTATACATATGAATTTTGATCATAGTATTATATCATAATTAATTTATTCTATCTCATTATAACAATCACCTATCATACTATCTCAATCATTCAAACCTGCTTTTTCTAAGAACCATAATTCTATCCAAGACCTAAAACTACCTACACATTAACCCCCTTTTATCCACCTTTCATCTATTACATATTTATCATTTACCCATATGTATTTAGAACCAATTATTTTATAACAATACCTATTTGAAAATAAGGATGGGATCCTTTTCCAAGCCCTAGAAATATATGCTTGTCTACCTTTTGAACCCAATCCTATCAAGCCTAAACCAATGTCCCATGTCCATCCCCATAAATAGTACCCATGTATACCTAGACCACATTATATCCCACCATGGTTAACCACATTATCCATTCATCATAGCCATAGTAAATATATAAGTTATAAGGTCACCCTATTTAATGAGTATATCATGGCCAATAATGATGTAATACTCTTGCAGCTCCTTGAGATGGCTGCCTTGCTTTCCAAAGGTATCTACCCCATTAAACTAACTTTACCTCCAATTTTTACCTATCCATAATAAAATCCTCCATCTACCAATCATATTCCATTACAAATATCCTATCCTAATAATAAAAGGAAGCCTGTCTTATCAACATCATAAAATTCTAATTCATATCCTAAGCAATATCACACATCACCATCAGATTATTCCACATCCAACACCATAAATAATTAATATACCCCTCTCCCAATATATTTAGAATCCCTATTTTTGAAAATAAGGTCCATAAGCATAATTGTCCACCCAAAAACAAGACCTCTAGATTTATCCAAACATACATCTTACTAGTATTGAGTAAAAGAAAATTATATATACCATAAATTACCTAGGCATTATATTACTATATGTCACCATTTTAGAGAATATATTCAAAACTTATAGATAATGACAACATTGAAATTGAGTTAAAAACCAATGCATCCACACCTAGGAGTGCACATCAGGGGGTATGCCATGATTTCATTCCTAATCATGATCAAGATTCTTTCCTCCTTAATGAAGGTCACAATATTAATACTTACCATATGAAAACCATATCAAATTATAACATACATATATCTTATCAACATAAAATCCACCATCTTAAAAAATACATTAAGCCTAAAGCATCCATCTGTAAACCTAAGGGAAAGAATGTAGTTATGGATAAAAATATCAATACTATTAAAAAATCATCTATTGGTGACATCCCTTCATAAAAATATCTATTAGAATTAGTAACAAAATGGTGAGAATGGTTTAGATCCTAGTCTTCACCATCATATGACTAATAAACCATGTCAAAAGCATCATCCCTTTTAGAATCATCATCCCTTCTAGATAATGAAAATCATGTCGACACCTACCTGTTTGAGGACACCTTTCATTCAAATGTCAACCAGTCAAAAGGCATGATTATTGATATATATCAAGATGATGAAATTATAACACAATTATTTGATGATTTACTAATCAAAAATCAATAATCTAGGTATGATATTGACTTTAGATGACAATTCTACAAAGATTTTTAGTGATCATTTTGAGATTCTCAAAGAAAATTTATTTGACATCAAGGCCAAATATCCTAGTAGATCTTATGAGGACTATGATCCACATTATCCCCTTAATCCACCCCTTTCACCACACACTCCTCATGATCCACCTCCTATTAGCAATATTGTCATCCTAATCCCTTAATGAGATGAATAGGAACATGCATCATTGGATTCACCTCATCATTTAATATCATGTGATAAATCTATAAGGATCCAAGCCAATAATAAATTAATCAAGCCAAATAATCAAGTTACATATGATCCAAAAATAATCAATCAAAATAAAGAAGATTTTCATAATCATTCAAGTCAAAAACATCATCCCTTAGTATAAATATTCTTGAGGTACTAGGGAACCATCACAATCAAAATAATCATTATATATCGAAGTCAAATTCCTCTGGTAAAGCCTAAATATAGGAACCAAGGCAAAATATAAGTCAAATACAATAAATAAATCAAAAAAATGTTAAAATTTATGTGGCTAACAATCCTCTTAATGTTTGGATCAAAGAGAAATAAAGTCATAAGGTTATGGATCCATTAATCTCATGGCACTAATTATAAATTCCTCCCATACCATAACCAATGGTGCATGAAACTATTAAACCCCATTTATGATCTCCATAAAATAAAAAAATCACTCATTCACATCATATATCCCACCATCAAAATTAAGACATAATCCCATCCATACCATACCTCAAATCCCTCAGTAACATCATCTCTCATAGGGGTTACATAGACACCTAGTTGAGATGTCTAAAGGATACCAAATCAATAATTGAAAAAGGTCATAATAAAATTAATACATCTATCATAAATAACATGGTCTTAGCATCACATATCTCCAAAATGGGTGTTAGTTGAAAGATCAAGAAAATGTTTGCATACTGCATCTCACTCATGTCTAATAAATAAATATTCTAATAAAATTTTTCAAAATAATAATAATAATAATAATAAATAAAAATGAAAGCTAAGATGGAATGGACCACATTATATAATGGTTAAGAGGTGAAATATGGATGATAGAAGAAAGGAATTAAGGTATAATCTCACAATATATTTAATTCAAAATAATTCATTATCGGTTTATATGGATTATAGGTAGCATCACATATCTTTCAAAATGGGTGTTAGTTGAAAGATCAAGAAAATGTTTCCATCCTGCATCTCACTCATGTCTAATAAATAAATATTCTAATAAAAGTTTTCAAATTATAATTTAATAATAATAATAATAATAATAATAATAATAATAATAATAATAATAATAATAATAATAATAATAATAAATTAATAAAATCATCTGTCTAATGGGGAAAACCAACCTTCTAGTGCCTTGGGTAAGTACCATGATGAAAACTAGTTTTTCGCATCATGATAAAATAATCTATTGTTTGTATTATACCTCAACACTTGGGATCAAAATCATTTCATCCATCAGTCCCAACCATGCCATCCTTATATATCTTATGCCTTATACCATCACTCCTACCCATCATCTAAAACTGTATCGTGCATCTCATTATGTCCATCCTTCCTTCCCACCTTGACCTTTGTAATGGATTAGAATATGTCTAGAAAAATGTTTTGGAATCATTTTAACATATCTTATAATGCATACTTAGGCAATTTGTTATCTATTTACTTATTGATGTGGTCATTGGCAATCCCTAGTCACATTATTCTTTGGTATACATCCCCTTTTCCTTATCACCCTTGTCCATTTGTTGTCTCATCCATTATTCCATCCATTTTTATCCTAGTTTTTATACTTCATATTCCATTTGCTATTCATTCCATTTGTATAGTGTATATACATATTCCAAAACAACCTAAAAATTGAAATATTTCAGAAGCCCTAAAAATCATAAAATCTATAAAAATCCAAAAATAGTCCATGGTGTCTTGTCTTATGCATATTCCCCTAATTATATCCATATACATGCCTTTCATATTTCATAACCAAGTCATATCCATCCATCCTCTTGTCTTCCATCTCCTATTTTGAGCTAGGGAAAATATAGTATATATCGAGATAAAATTTATCTAGACTCACTTTAGACTAATAAGTCCTAAGTATATGTTTAGAACATGATCCATCTATAGTTCTATTAGCCCTCATGTTCAAGTTGAAATTTGGTCAAGCACACCCTATTCAAACTCGCCATTCCATATTAATCCTACATGAGTCACTAGTCTCCTCCAAGTCCCTATCCTTAAGTCAAATTAGTTCAACTTAGTCCAACTCATCACATGATCAGTCATCCCATTAAATTTTATTAGGATAATTAGACAAGACATAATGACATTGCATGTTGATACTTGTGTATGTTACTAATATGTTTTATGTTCTTTTGACTTGTTTGGATGTTTTTTTATCATATTATCTTATGTTTTGTTTATTTTTAGACTTGTGTCATGTATCTTTATATCTATTGGACAATGAACAGGGATGTTATGATGACACCAAAAGATACAATGATTCTTTTAGGTTCCCTTGATGATGCAAAATTTTCTATTTACCCTACCATGCACTTTAGCACATTGTCCTCTTAATCATACTTATATAATGGGGAATATTATGTAGTGTTATATTTACATCAAATTTATTAGACCGTGATGATCCTTATTACAATAATGATATCATGATCATTTATTATAATCTATCTAATCATATTAATCCCATCATCAAATTGATCATCCCTATCATAACATCTAACATCTCATCTCCAATAATTTCCTCTAATCCTTTTATCTTTATGTCTAAGTCACATCCTCTATCTAAAAACTAACATATATAACACCCATCATCATAGTCATAATCATCATCTAGTCTATCTAGTCCTCTATCATCTAATTTGAACTACATTGGCCTAAAGTCTTTTTATACAATGTAGATAGCACTCAGTCACATTGTGTGCCTAAGGTCATATCAACCACTCTCTTCTCTTTCTCCCACCATTTTTTATCAAATATATCTCTTGATCAATCACCATCCCAAAAATCACCTCCATAATATTCTCATCAATTACTCACACTTGTCAATTGGGCCTAACAAAACCCAACATTCATATTTTATTCCATTAGTTATACATTATTAATGACTGGTCAATTCATAATTTAAAGTTTATAATTACTCCTTCAATTGGGAAATGAATAGGAAAATAAATTTATTATCATTTCTTTCTTCATTTTATGTATCCCAATTAGGGTCCTCATTGCTATCAATAACATTATGGCTCATTAATTTGATGCATTGTGGTCAAATTATTTTCCATCATCTTTTAATCACTCGATCATATAATTTATTAACTCTCATATAATTCATATTAATTGAGTTTAGATTTGAGTTACATTCATCATTAATCTTATCAAATCAGTCTTATCTTAGCCTACAACTCTATATTTCATGTGAACCTACTTGGGACATGTCAAAATCATCTAGCCTTTTTGTCTTATCATCATCATGTTACAATTTTCTTCCCCTTTAGATGTGTTAAAAACTATGAAACAATCGTTTTAACTCCCTATGCATATGTATTTTCCATGTTCATCATAACTTCTCAGTTCAATTTCATCTTCATCATCTATCTCACATTCTAATATCCCATCCCCTTGTGTATTCTTCGTATCCCACCCCTAGTTTCCACTTTCAAGTGGCCAACCATCTCATTCTTCTGCACATGTCATATTGAGGGGGAATAATGTCCACTAACATCATTTACTAACAATAATAAATAGGTGTTGTTGTTATTTGAAATAACATTCTTCATTTTACTTCACCCACTTAC
>JARHVA010004334.1:57500-105000 GCA_037957365.1 Torreya grandis | reverse complement strand
ATAACCTTTGAGTATTTTTTGGGTTAAAAGGTTACTATCACATATTTGTGATAAAATATGGCATCATAACATCACCACTCACCACTTTGTTGAATAGAAAATCCTTCCATTGGAAAAAAAAAATAGATACTAAGGCCTTTGAGAATCTGAGGGAGGCTATGTGCACCAATTCATTTTTTACTACTACTAATTTTATAAAAGCATTGATTATTAAATATGATGCATCAAAAGATGACATTGGGGTAACAATAATGTGATAAGTAAGTTTATTTTCATTTGAGAGTTATCAAATCAAGGGTAAAAATAGGATAAATCCAATGTATGATTAAAAAATCATTTTGCCTATTATTCATGCAATCAATCAATGGAGACCTTATATAATGGATACCCAACTTAAGGTAAAAACTTATCATAATAGTGTAAAATATTTTATAGAACAAAAATTTTCATTAGAAGAACAAAAAATGGGTTATTAAAATGTTGGGATATGAATTTGAAATAATCTATAATAAAGGAAAATATAATGTTGTAGCATATGAACTATCCAAGTGGGATGAATATATTGAGACACTATTATTTATAGTGACGTTTTCGTAGTAGATTGGCTGGATGAGGAAATATTTGAATGGGAGAATGACATGGATACATAGGTTCTAATTCAAAATACCCAAAATGGTTTTGGTGGATCTTAACAAATTTACTGGAAAAGGTTTGCATTATGGTATAATTATTAAAGATATAATAATTATATCCTCAAGCACAAAATCCTTAAAGATATTCATTCTTCTCCAATAGGGGGCACTTAGTATTTTTGAAAACTTATTATAGAATGAATATTTATTTTGTGAATGTCTATAGGTCATATACATAAACTTGTGCTGTGTCAATAAAACAAGGGTGAAATATTTAAGACATCATATCTTCTACAACCTTTTACCATCCCTAGCTAGAGATGGGAGTAAGTCTCCATGGATATCATTATAGGGTTTATAAGGTTTGAAGGTAAAAATTTCATAATGGTAATTCTAGATAAGTTAATAAAATACACTCATTTTCCCTCCTTGTCATAACCATTTATAACTAATACACTACTTTTTTATTTTCTATATATAGTTCAAAAGTTACATGGTACTCCTAAGATCATTATAAGTGATCATGATACCATATTTAATAATAATTTTTGGATTAATATATACTATTTTTTGGGTATTAATTTTGATCATATTTCATCATTTCATACTCAATATAATGAGAAAATAGATGTAGTGAAAAAATTCATGGATGGGCATCTTCATTTTTTTTCATTATATAAAAAAGATCAGTAGGTTCATTGGCTACCACTAGTAGAAAGGAGGTATAACACTTAATTTCATACCTATGTGAAAACATATCCATTTGCGTTTTTAATAACATGCATTCAACATCAATAATAGGTACTACCAATTTGGAGACATAATTTGTAAATGGAACATAATATAATGAAATAACAAGTAGATCAACCATGTAGTGAGAGGCATTTTAACATGGGTTTTTGGGTATTTTTACATAAATATCCTTATAATAACATTTATATAAGTAGTATAAAAAGGGTAAAAAGAATTATCTTAAGTATTATGGACCTTATATTATCTTTCAAAAAAATTATATTATTACATACAAGTTGGAGCTACCTATGTCCACTCACATACATCTTGTATTTCATGTATCTTTCCTATAAAAGGTAATTAGAAAAATATTTTCTACCCAAACCGAGTTATAAAAACTAGATTAACATGATTGAGTCATTATTGAATAATAAGATATCCTTTAGAAGTACACTAAAACATGGATAACAAGATGAAATCAAGATTATTTGATCAAGTGGAAAAATATCACCCGTGAAGTTGCAACATTGGAGGATTAATATTTTATGTAGTAGCATGTCAATTGTTTCAACATTGAGAGTAATCTTTTTAATGGGAGGGCATTATTGGCAATTTGGCCTCCCATGCCAAATATCTACCCCTACAGTCAAAAACATTTCATGAAACTCCTATAGAGCTTTCCATGGTCTTCTGTTTGCTTCTTGAAAACCTTGTTATCATGGTTTAAGGTTTCATTATTCAAGGGTTTACTCATCCAAACCAGTTTCATGCCTTATTTAGCATCTAAGTCATCAAATGACCTTTTAAAATCTCATATAAGTCATCCTTCATTGTGAAAATTTAGAAAGGAGAATGTATTAATGTCAATTGCATTAGGAATGGCTTCCAAAGAGTCTCATTGTGATGTAAAGCTTCTACCAATAAATCACACTTATCCTTGTTTCCAACTCCACTTACCTTGTATTGGACTCTTAGGTTGACTCTTCATATAATAGTTTCTTAATTCACTTTAGTTATTATACTTAAAAATGATTGTAACTTGTTTTTTATGGGTTTCATTACCCTCTCTATCTTTTTCATCAACTCTCCAACACTATTATACTCTCAAGTCCTTCTTTTGACAACTTTGCACATTCTTTACACACTCCTTATAGCCATTTTATAATAAATAATTATTATTACAAAAAAAATAAAATCACTCATGGAAATATAAGGGTCATTTCTTGTTTAACCCAAAAAATTATAGCTTAGTATAAAATTTGATGGTCTAATTCCCTTCTTAGACCCTTTTTCTTCATCTTAGCCCTCTGAATTAGGCCTCCTCAAGTCTAAAACTCAAGAAAGTCACCAAAAATGTGTAAAATTATTTTTTAATTCTCTAAAAATAGGTTAATCTCTTTAAACACATTTATAAGGATAAGACTACAACGTTTTATGATTTTTCAATGGTTAAAAATGGACTTATGCTAATAACGCTAGTTTTAGGGTTTCAACTACATTCTCTAACCCAAGAGCATAGATATTTCAATTGTGCACATTGTATTATGTTTCAAATAACCAAACATAGTTTGTCTAGTCTTAATTAACCTTTTACACATTATCCAATCAGTAGTTTCCACTTTGTTATCTATTGTCATAGGTTTCTAATTATAACTGTCTAAAGTATGATAACAAACAACTGTCTACAAGCTTATATTCTATATAAAATGAAATGAAAACACATAATAATCAACACAAAATGTCTAAGATACGTAATAGCATTCAATAATCTTCTTTTAATGAGTTATCCTAGGAATCAATGTAATGGTCTTTGTTTTCTTCAAACTAATACACATAGTCACATTATATACCCTCAATTATAGGAAATAGGGTTTTGTTCCTAGCTTCCAAACCTTTAGTAGTTTTATTATCTTTCCTTTAATTTTATCTCTTCAAAAAACATCAAAAAACCTATTAGAACACTTAGAACACCATGTAGATGGATTTCACAATTTCTAAATTAGAAAAAATCACACAAATAGGGTATGTGTATACATAAGTTTGATGCCATGTATCTTTATTTTTTTGGAAGCTTAGAACCATAAGAACTAACATTAAATAAATTTTACCACATTTTATCCCACTTTCAACTTCATTCATGTAACCATAAGTTAAATATAGACTATAGCCTAAACATAATACTCAACATGTTTGTAAATACCATCTATAGACAGAGGTCTATTTTCTTATTTACCTTAAAGTTTTATACGCATTCCCTTGAAACATTTTATTTCATATACCTTTATAATATACCTCAACAAAATTTAATACATTTAACCATACTCATCTCATTAACTATTCTAAAAATACAAATATTTCTTATAGGAATAGGGTCTATACATTGTGACCCTTTCAACAAGTTTCTCTCTCTTTGTCTTAAATCTCTCTAAGTTTATTTTCAAACAATTATACATTATCCTTGAATATAACTTTAAAAAAACTTCACATTTCTTAATTCATCAATCTAAACACATAAAATGATCAACAACAACAATTGACCATAAACACAGTCTATAAATACATTCATTTCACAAGGGTTACATAACATTCAAATTCCCCATTTTTTTTAAAAAACATGTTCAATTACATTTTCCATTCATCTATCTCAAATGGATTGTCTTTCCCACTATTGTTAACTAATTCCACCCTCCTATAAAAGGATTGATAACTAAATCTTGGTGGTTTCCCTCTAAATAGTTTCTTTCGGTCACATTGTATTATTCATGATTTTACATAATATGACTATATAATACCATGAATTTTAACTCATGTACATTTTATGAAAATTATAAAGGGTTTAAATCCACTTGAAATGTTTGTGACACCTTTCCACCCTATTAAAATTAGTAAAAGTTCTTTTACATGGCTTGATAACATTCAAAAATTCAAATAATTCTTTTGGTGGGAAACACTAAAATTTGAATTATATGCACCTATGGACTACCAAGACTCTACAAATTCACTAAAAAATATGTCTATCACTTTTAATACACCTACTAGACCAACTAAAAATAGAATTAGATCATATTTGGGGTCCTCATGGGATGCCCTTGCATCATACTCCCAAAGGAGATAGAAACTAAGCTTCAATAGATTGATATGCTTCTTCCATATCTTCCAAATCATCTCTCTTAGACCATACTCTATTGCTCCTATCTCTAAATTCTTCAATTTCTCACTTATCCTTTCATTATTTCCTTAGTCAAACTAAATTTTACTTATCTCATATCTTTGCTTGGTTGCATTAGCAACTTACACTCTTTGTGCACTCTCTTCTTCCTCTTTTCCTCTATCATGTGGGTTTTAGATGACATAATACACTATTGTAACTCTTGTAGTTTAGCTTCATATAATTCCATATTCATACTTAAAAAAAATACAAAAATAATCTCTAGCCTCATTGTTGTCTTAATGAAATTCAAGGCTCCATAAGGTGTCATCTTCAACCTATTGTACTTCTAATATCCTTACTTCTCTATGTTCTTTTCCCTCATTCATGTGAGGTTCAACTACTTTAATGTGTACTTCTTCTTCATTCACCTTTACTTCACCTTGTAATACTATCTTTATGGCTACCAATTCTACCTCTAATTTCTCACTACTTTCATATATAAACTTTCTATCAACTTCCCTACCTTTGTACATTAGCTACATTTCATTTTCTAAGTATTCTAACAAGCTTTCAAACTGATCTCTATCTTGTTTGTCATGCTCATATCTAAACTGGTTATAATCATCTTTCTTATAGTTACTCAACTTTATCACCTACTCATCAAGGTGCTACTATTCCTCTTCTTTCATCCTTATCTTGTATCTCTTCATTTCATTCTTGAGTTACTTACATAACAACTTCTTTTTTTCTCTCTCCTCTCTCTTTATTTGCACTTGTCCTCTCTTCATCAAAGTTAAATTATCCACATTAGTTGTTTCTTCCTCATCACCCATCCATAATATGGGATTCCAATTTCACCTATTTGTTCTAGCATTACCATCACCCTATCCATCTATTACCTCATCTCTTGCATCTCTTTCTCCATCTCTATTCTCTATTTGTTGTCATCTTGCACCATATTCTTCTTATGGTAGCTTCTCTCATCAATTATGACCTATTTCTTGTTACCTCTCTCTTTCATCATCTCATTGAGGATTTATATCAATTCCTTGGCCTCACCTTAACTTATACCTCTTTCTAAAAAGCCTTCACTCACTTGCCACATCTTAACCATTCACTTGGTGTATCTCTCTCTTTTCACCTCAACTGGGTCTCTCTTCTTATCCTCACTTGAGACTTCTTCTCTTATCCTACCTATAAGACTATTTTCTCTTTGTGATAACCTATTATCTCTTCTTTGAGATTTCTCAATATCTATTCTCATTTATCAAGCCACACTTGGTTTCATGGCTACTACCAACTTATCTCAACCTTCATGCACACTTCAACACAAAAAATCAAAACTTAAAATCAAAACAAAATTAAAAAGTATCTTGTCATAATTTATACTATCCCTTATCTTCCCAAATAATCTTCCTGATTTGATATCAAAACTATGTACAAATTTCACCAATAAATCACACTTATCCTTGTTTCCAACTCCACTTCCCTTACATTAGACTCTTAGGCTAACTCTTTATGCAATGGTTTGTTCATTCACCTTGGTTATTGTACTTCTAAATGATTTTAAATTTTTTTTAGGGGTTTCATTAACCTATCTTCCTTTTTCATCAACTCTCTAACATTATTCAACTCTCAAGTCCTTCTTTTGATAACTTTACACACTCATTGTAGCCTTGTTATAAGAAAAATTCTTAGTAAAAATAAAACACAATCACTAATGGAAGTACAAGGGTTATTTCTTATTTACCCTAATAAATTATAGTTGTTTATAAAATTTTATTATCTAATTCCCTTCCTAGACCCTTTTTATTCACATTATCCCTCTCAATTAGGCCTCCTCAAGCCTAAAACTCAAGACAGTCACTAAAAATTTATACAATGAGTCCATACTTATTTAAAAACACATTAATCTCTTTAAAAACATTTATAAGGACTAGACTATAAAATTTTATTATTTTTGAATGATTAAAAATTGAATTATGCTAATAACCCTAGTTTTAGGGTTTCAAGTATAATATCTAACTAAAAAACATAAATATTTCAATTGTGCCTATTATATTATGTTGAAAAGACCCAAAATTGGTTTGTATACTTTGTATTATCCTTTTACATGTTATATAATCATTTTTTTCTACTTTGTTATCTATTGTTGTAGGTTTTTAACTCTAACTATTTGAGCTATGATAGTAAACAACTG
The DNA here is from genome assembly GCA_037957365.1 of Torreya grandis. Taxonomy (NCBI): domain Eukaryota; kingdom Viridiplantae; phylum Streptophyta; class Pinopsida; order Cupressales; family Taxaceae; genus Torreya; species Torreya grandis. The sequence continues at coordinate 98,285 of JARHVA010004334.1, read as the reverse complement.
TCTGCAAGCTTGTCTTATATATAAAATGAAATGAAATCACACAAAAATAAAACACCAAACATATATGATACTTAATAACATTTAATAATCTTACCTTAATGAGTCAATACTCCTAAGAATCAATGCAAAGTTCTTTCTTTGCTTTAAACCAACACACATAGTCACATTATATACCCTTGATTATAGAAAATATGATTTTGTTCCTAGATTCCAAACCTATAGTATTTTTATTATCTTTCATTTCAGCTTATATTATTAAAACAATATCAAAAACTTTTTGAAATATTGAGAACACCATGCAAATATATCTCACGGTTTGTAAATTAGAAAAAATCACACAAATAGGGTATATGTATACATAAGTCTGATGCCAAGTATATTTATTATTTCTAAAATATTAGAATCAAAAGAACTAAAATTTAATAAATTTTACCACATTTTATCCAAATTTCATCATCATTCATGTAACCATAAGACAAATATAGTCTATAGCCTGAACACAATACTCAACAAGTTTCTAAATGCCATTTATAGAACAGAGGTCCATTTTCCTATTTACCTCAATATTTTGAACACATTTCCTTGAAAAAGTTTATTTCACATGACTTTATAATATCCCTCAATATTTTTTAATACATTTACACTTATTAATTTCATTTTCCATTCTAAAAACATAAATCTTTCTTACAAGAATAGTGTCTGCACTTTGTGACCCTTTCAATAGGGTTCTCTCTCTCTTTCTTAAAGCTCTCCAAGTTTATTTTCAAACACTCATACACTATCCTTTAATCTCACTTAAAAATTAATTAAAATTCCTTAATTCATAAATCTAAACACATATAATGATCAACAACAGTAACTGACCATAAATAAGGTATGCAGATACATTCATTTGATAGTGGTTACATAACATTCAAATTCCCCATTTTTTTTCAAAAACATGTTCAGTTACATTATCCATTCATCTATCTCAAATGGATTGTCTCTCCCACTACTACTAACTGAGTCCACCCTCCTATAAAAATATAGATTACTAAATCTTAGTAGATTCCATCTAAAGGGTTTCTTTTGATCACATTATACTATTCATGTTTTTACATAATATGACTCCATAGTACCATGAATTTTTACTGATGAACATGTTATGAAACTTATATAAGGTATAAATCCCCTTGAAATGTTTTTGAAACCTTTCCATCCTATGAAAATTCATAAAATTCCTTTTACATGGCTTGATAACATTAAAAAATTCAAATGATTTTGGTAGGAAACATTAGAATTTGAATTCTATGTGCATATGGAATATCAAGACTCCATAAATAGACTATATAAGACCTATACCACTTGTAATACACATATTAGACTAATTTAAAATAAAATTAGATCATTTTTGGGCTCCTCATGGGATTCCCCTACATCACATGGCCATCATAGAATCATAACTAGGTATTTCATGCTTAAAAGGCTCCATCTTAGAAGTGAAACCCACTTCCCACTCACCAAATGGGTCCCACACATGGGAAACAATGTCATTTCAACTTCATCAGTTATACCACCTTGTTTTGAAGTTCTTTTACTTAAATTTTCCATTTCGACATCCTTCAATGACATTTTAAGACCTAAATCATGAAGAAAATGTAGAAAAGAAGGTGTTTTGTAGACTTATACAGATATGTATGGTTAGGTCTATATGGAGGAATGTTATATATTATTTATTATTTCATGTCAAGTAGTTTTTAGAATTTTCAAGTCCAAAAGATGCAAAATAGGTCTAAAACCATTTCACTTTTCCTAATAAGGTTATTGGTAGCCATGGATAACACTTCAAGTTTTTACTCAATCCATATTGGAGAGAAAAATATTAGGGTCTGATATTTTGGTCAGAGGAATGGATGCTAGATTAAAAAAAATCTTATATTTCCTCTTCTTTATTTATAAATAGTTATTAATAAGTTAAGGCACTCACTATGTTGTCTCCATCCAAGTAGACTATTAGTTTACCTCATCTTGTCCATTTTTTATCATGATGACGTAAGGATGGAAACTTGGTTGGCTTATAAAAGATATGTGTAACCTTATACTCCATACCAAATACCCCCTTCACACATATATAACCTCAGGGAGGAAAAAAAACCTGTTGTATAGCTATATGTGGGTTGGTAATAGTGGTGTATTGATAATTCAAGTTCTTCAATGGATGTAAAATACTAATAAGGACTCAAAAATATATTTAAAACACCTTGATGTTATGAAATAATGAGTCTTTAATGATGAAAAAGGTCTAATATGACATAATAGTCATTACTCATAGTCCATATATAATCAAAAGGTTTACATCAATCAATGAGTGTGAATACATGTTTGAGGGCCTTAAAAAAATTATTTTTAGGGTTCTACCAAGTTTAAAGACACCCTTCATGAGGTTTTAGGTCTATAGGCTATATGATTTCTTAAAATATCTTAAGGGATGGGTCTCAAGAGGAGAAACCATATTACTTGTCGAACTTCACCATCGCCTAAAGTTTCATTGATAGTCAACCAAGCCCTATTGGATGATTCAATATGTTCTTTGATAAGTGTAAAAAAGTACCATGAGTATTTCCATATAATCATGACATAATAATACTAGTGTGAGGAGAAAATAGAGTATGTAGATCCTATAATAAGGTTTAAAACATTAAAGTGCATGGAATGGTAAAAGAGGCATCAAGCTCTCAAGTAACTATAGGCATTTCAAGGCATACTAAGAAAATAAGGTATTTATTATTGGGTTGAGATGTAGAAGGTATGAAGAACCTTGTGGAGTCATAAACCATATGAAAAAGTATGGAAATAAATAGATAATGGGAATACATGATCAACTCCATCTCAACCACCCCAAGATGAAAACTCGGTCAAGTTTTCCATGCGCACAGGGATACAGTGGTAAGACACAAGAACATGGAGGGAATGATGAGGTTAATGAGTTTTAAGAAGCTTATAATGAGTGTTATAATAAAACCAACATTTTTATTCCATTAAAGGGAGTAATGAAACATCAATCATCCCTCAATTGACCATTCATAGTTAGGGGCCTATAACTATAACCTACAGGGCTAGCTATAAGTGGAGAGGAAGTCGACCATGGAGCTCTATTTTAAGGAAAGACAAAGTGTTGGAAGAGAAAAATAAAAAAATTAATATTATTGAAAAGTTCATAGTATATATGAAATGTCTATATAATTGAGGAGGTTTCTATGGATAAGAGACTAACCACACCTACACACAGTCAGAATGTAAGATTTTCACCTACAAGTAGAGTCAATAGTAGGGAAGTGAAAGTGTAACCATAAAATTGAAAATGGGATTCTCTTACTTGTTTACTAAATTGATATCAATGTTTAACCATTGATATCTCTTATTCCTTTGAGATAAAGGAACTTAATGAACTAAAATAGGCCTATTAGGCCTAAATAGGTTTAAACAAGCATGTGCATATGAACTAGGGAATTTTTCCTGTTTAAATTTTGTTCGAGGGTTGAGAGAACCTAAGGAATAATTAAAAAGGAATAATAATGTTTCTAAGGTGATATGATCTGAAAGTGAAGTAGGAAGTCACACAATCAAGCCTTTAGGGCTACATTAGACAAATTGTTCATAAACCCTAAGTAGAGGATGAAGGGTATGAAAGGAGTAAGGTTAAATTAAGAACTGATCCTCAAGGTATTTTTATAATCTAAATACATTTTTCACAATTATAAAATCGATTATAGTATTAAATCTATAAAAGATTACTCAAGCCCCCAATACAAATTGTCTAACACTTAGACTAGGCATGACAATAATAGACTCAAGATAGACTTGCATGAATAAGGGTGAAAATAAAATGGTTAAGATAGATAATTTAAATTAAAAATAATATAAATTTTTTTGAAAGGATGTTATGATGTCATTGAAACCATCAATGACTACCTATAAATAACTCAGGGCCTAAAGGGCAGTCTAAGCCCATCAGACTTAAAACTATTATTAAGGCATCAAAACAACACCCCCATATTGGTGACATAAAAATAACCCCAATAATATTTAAATCCATTAGAGTATTATGAGGATTTTAAATATCTTTAAGGGGATGTTTAACATAGAGGAATAAAATAAAATGTCAAAACCGATCTTAACACCTATCTCAAATTACACTATCTCAAGATGACACCTCAAGATTTGAATTCAAACACTCACATATTTCATATAAATAAGACTACATTATAGTTACATTAATATTATTTAGGTACATTTATACAATAAACCTTCATGGAAGATAAATTAGGATTCAAGATTCCATATCTATGAACCATCACTGTGACTACAACCATGATTAGAAAGCTTGCAAAGGAATGGATGTCTACCAACATGCACTTATTTATGTCTATATAAGAATCATGGGACCAAGATATATTAAATATATTTGAGGGGGTATATGTGTTATATATCCATGGCCATAAGGTTTGGATCGGAGCTTTGTACTTTATGAACCATTGTTAAGATGGTAGACCTCTAAAACCTTGATTAAACTATAGAAATAACTTGATTAAGAATATCCTAGAGAAAATTCATCCAAATTATTTGGGATGGATTGGTAAACATTTGGATCCTATAATACACTTTTATGGTATCTCATCCATAGTATTGTTTTGTACATACTATTATATAAACTCCTCAAAAACTATATTTTTCAAGGTTTTAAGTAAAGGCGAAAGTGTAGAACTTGGTCAAGGGTTTAAAATCATTTTATTATGTATTATGATACATGTTTAACCCTATAAAATAATAAAAAACTTATAATTATTTCTTAAAATGTTAATATAGGTTTGTGCCAAATAATAAGTCTAGTTATGCCAAAAGGAGGTAACCTAGTCATCTGAGGAAGGTAAAATTACAGGTGTGAGTTGCTTCTAGATACTAATTCTTAGTGTAATAGATTTTTTAAGATTGGAAACAATATAGCTTAGTCATATTTAAAGTCTCAATCATTCCTCATATCCATCAAAGCAACAAATAAGCAAGAGACTAGGCTACTTATCTATAGGCCTACTTAATCAATAAGAGGGAGATATTAATGAGTGTATAAGGATTCTATGGATTTAATACATGGTAATTAAACTTATATAAATATATCTTAAGGTTATTAGGCTCAAAATATATGTCCATTATGGAGGATTTAATTATTTTTTTAATATAGTCAACATGTAATAAAGATGTGACCATTGAGTGCTTCATGGAGGAGGCCTAATTAAACCATTTAAATGCTTAGTAACTGATACAAGGAGAGGGAATTAAATAATATTGGTTTGAATATGTTCTTCATGGGTCAACCTTGGATTAAAATAGACTCTAACACCTCAAATATGCTCATTCAAGACACCAATCAACCCAAGCAATGCATGGAGGAGTGTGGAGGTTGCTTCTAACTTCAAAATTGAAGGAATTATGGCCATTTATGACCCATTCATGTTATTACCATGACATATTTTATTTGATTCTAGTCCATTATTCTATATATTGAGGTTTTTAGGCCATTACACATATCCCTTAGCTATGTGTAATGAAACTCTACAAAATTATTTCTTGAGAAGCTTGATAATCAATAAAGAAAGGATTGTTTACATGTTTCTTAGTTGGCATTATTTCAGTATATTTTGTTTATTTACATAAAGTGTGATTTTTATAATCATTTTTAGGTCTTTTTTTATTTATCTAATGGAATTCCATCATATGTGGGTCATGTGATGTGTTAGAGTATTGGTATCTATGTTGTTCAAGAGTAAGCTAGTTATTAGTACCTCAAGAAGACATCTTTTCCATTAACTTCTAGTTATAGACATCCTTCATAGCATTCACATGAAATAATCATTATTATGATTCCATTAGGAAGGGTTTTTATATCATAAACCTTTACATGATTCATGAAGTGTTGTTCGAGGATTAGTTAGAGTGGATAGATCAATATTGGTGCATCATTTCTTTAGATTAGGTTTCTATTTATGCATTTATGTATCCCTTTTCACCCCAACATTAGTAGGTACTATAAAGTGAGCTCAATTTGATTTAATATGGTATATATATATATATATATATATATATATATATATATATTCATAACTTAGATATTTGGTCCTCTTATAGGTGACCCATAACCTTTGGACCAATCCCATGTTACCCCAAACATAGAGAGAACTAAATATCTAAGTTATGAATATATATATATATATATATATATATATATATTCATAACTTAGATATTTGGTCCTCTTATAGGTGACCCATAACCTTTGGACCAATCCCATGTTACCCCAAACATAAAGAGAACTAAACCATCTTCTCCTACAATTATAGTGTGGAGTTTTAGTAGTTATATCATGCCAAATGTGACCAAAATTCAAGTTATTTAGAACATGTACTTGAAGAATCATATAACATTAGAGAGGTTAAAGCATTGGAGAGGTATATTTGTAGTCATAATTCCATGCAAAAGTGTCAACAAAATATCTTCATCTAATGATAAGGGTAATTGTTATTAATAGTTCACATTGTTATTCATTTTTCATTCTAATGTCTAATGGTAGGATATGGAGACAACTCTTATATTGACACATATTAGTACAAAAATGAGCCTTATTAGTTATATTATAACCTATAAAGCCTTATTATGCTTATCACCAATAACATGTTGACCCTTACCATCCTTGCAAGCCCTACCCACCTTTTTGGTAGACTACCTATTCTCCTAATCAATCATGCAAACATCATGATCTCCTTAGTTAGCCTACCCATGTTCCAAACTATTCCACATCAATCCTTAAGAAAACTCTTTTGAGTTATGAAAATTAAATCATGGGGACAAATACACAAAGGAGTTATGGACAAGAGATCCCTAGTCACCTAATTAAGAGTATGATGTCCTCAAAAAAAACAAGTTAAGAGAGAATGGTCATTTATCATGCAATATAATCAGTCAAGACCATCTAGTGACATGTTAGATACAAGTGGTCTGATTGTAACCATAGAAGAGAAACTAGTAGTCCATGTGGGAAATCAAATCCAATTCTACCAAGCTCATGTGACCTCTTCCATCTCACATTAGTCCTCTATTAGATAACCTATCCTCCCTTAAGAGTCTAAAATAAGTTATTGTCAAAATATTCTAAGTTCCTCACAATTCTCTCAAGCCTTCCCTAGTTATAAGTATATCCAATAAACTATGCTTAGGGGTGAATAAGTGTGTGTTCAGAGTGATGATTTTCATGTTTTATATCAGACTTTATATGGTCACACCCTTCCCAATTATCTTGAGGAGATTAGTGATTAGACCATATTGGACATTGAGGATCATTTTATTAGAGAAGTTGAGCTTGTAAATAAACATAAATCTCAATCAGTGACAACATCAAGAGTAATTTAATCTCATGTGAAGATGACCTAATTCATTTCTAAAGATAAAACAGAGATATTAGAGTAAGATCCTAGATCCAAGTTTCCATCTTGGAAACAAGTAGTGTAAATATTAAGAAAGGAAGATGAATCAAGCTTACATCAAGGCGTTGGATCTAAAGACAAATCTAAAGCCATCCAAATCCCACCCCTCCCTCCTCAATAACCTAAATTATTCTAATCATGGAGTTACATTAAATATAATATGTAGAATAAAGGTGAGGTGTTAGTTGTCAATAGTGAGTAGTTGAATGAGCATAATGAAGTATACATGACCTCTCTTTTAGAGTTATTTCAATGGTCTCCCTTTCCACTCATTGAGAATTAACCTATCCTTTTTGATAAAATTTAATGATATATAGTTATAGTGATGAATTATTAAGGTGATCTAATTTAGTAATAAAAAGAGATCACCTTTAGGACACCTCTTGGCAAGGAGAGATATGAATCAGCCTTCCATAATGTAGGAAAGGGTGAACTTAAATAAGGTGATTGGATGTGAGATGAGTCATGATACGAATAAATTACATTTGTTCAAGAATAAGGTGACTTTGAATATCTCTTTGATAACATTGTAGATACTCTCTATCATGAGATTCCTAAAGAGTATAAAAGTGAAGCATTTATCTAACTTGAATTAGCTACAAGACAAGGACATAACCTTTCAGAGTTTTCAAATGTTCAATAATAGTCATGTGTTGATGTTGAAGATTATAGTTTAATTTAATAAAAAGGATCTATTATTTATTGATAAGATGATTTTATTAATGAACATGATCTCCCAATAGTGGAGGCATTAGACACTGATCATGATTACATGGGATGTCAATAGGAAAATGAGAATCTTTGGCAACACTACATAAATAATTATAATCAACATGAAGCTCTTCTAGAACATACACCTCATATGGGATAGATTAAGGATGATTCAAGTATTGATCTTGTCAAATGTCATACATAAGAGGAATAGTATCAAGATGATGAAAGGAAGGTTGAAATGTTTGTTTTAATAATGTCTAAAGTTGAGATAACTGAAGAAACATTGACCCTTATTATGCCTCATGAGGCTCAAGATATGAATCATGAATACCTTGGTGATATGTGGAAGCCATGATTAGACACCTATAAAGATTTTTAATTCCTTGATAGGTCACCAACTCATCTATAATATAATGAACACATAGAATAAGGCATACCAATTGGTTGTCAAGAGAATCACTGCATGTGAGAATGGAAAATCAAGACCAAACCATGACTAAGGTATAAATAAGACCATTAATTTAAATTAAGAATATTTGGAATGAATATGAATAGGTGTTGGAATCACAAATCTATACTACACACCTAATAATAGAAAAAGAGAGTCCAATTACTCTCCCAAGAGGCTATGAATATTCCAACATACCCAAATTCAAGTGAAAGATCTCCATCAATGACCAAGACTTGATTATAATCCATTCAACATATGATAATCTACCATCATGGTACCATGGTGTTCAAATTAAATTTCCATTTTATCCTATAGGAGAAAGAAGGTGTGTTCAAGTTAGTTGTTTCTAATATATTGTTGTCATTTTTCAAATAAGTGGGTCATCACATAGTGTTGTTTGTTTCCCTACTTGCTTTAGTGTCTTGCCTTGTTAGTTATTAGGTATTAAGTGTTTCTTGATTTGGTATCCTTGTGTGTTTTAATGTTTTTTCTACAATATTATATGTGTTATAAGGAACTAATATATTTGACATTCCAAGGAAATGGCCATCCAAGTCATATTGTCACCTCAGTTAGATCATGACTATCATGGAGAGTTAATGGATTCCCTTGAATACCATGCTGGTTAACCCCTATGAGTCACCAAATATGTCAAAAATTTGGCCTTCTAGGCTAAATTTAAACTCATAAAAACAAAAAAAATCAATGAGAACCCTCTATAGCTTTCCATGGTCTTTTATTTGCTTCTTAAAAACCTTGTTAGCATGGCTTAAGGTTTCATGTTGTGTTAGTCATTGATTGAGGGATAATTATATGTCATGGCCTATTTTAAGGTTTTTTGTTGATGTATTAGGTGGTCATAGTTGTCATTAAATGATTGGAATATTTTTCATATCCTTTTCAAGCCTTGATAGTGGTCTTTACCTCTTTTGACAAAATTAAGGTTTCTTAGCAAAGGCTAAGGTAAATTGAAGAGTTTGAGGTTTACGTCTATCATGATATAAAGGCCTATTTTTGCTATTTATTATGAGAGAGGACTTGTCAACAAAATTTTATATTCTCAAATCTTGCTCAACTCATAATATGAGCTGCAATGATGTGTTCAAAGTCATTATTCAGGGGTTTACTCATCCAAACTAGTTGTATGCCTTATTTAGTCCCTAAATGATCAAATGATCTTTCAAACTCTCATATAAGTCATATTGGATTGTGAAACTTTAGAAAGGATAATTTTTTAATATAAATTAAATTAGGAATGGCATCTGAAGAGTCTCATTTCCATCATGCAATCATAATAAGGTATTTCATGCTTAAAGGGGTCCTTTTTAGAAGTCAAACCCACTTCACACTTATCAAATGGATCCCACACATGGGATAAAATTTCATTTGAACTTAATAAACTATTAAAACTAGATTTTAAATGTTTTATACTTCCATTTTTCCTCCTCTATTTCTCTAATAGTGTTGTAAGACCTGAATCATAAAGAAAATGTAGAAGAAAGGGTGTTTACAAGTGTTTTGTAAACTTGTACAAATTTGTATGATCAGGTGCATACAAAGGAATAAAAATTCATATGAGTTCATGTTAGCTATCTTAGATAATTTTCAAGTCTAAAATATTCAAAAGATGTCCAAAACTATTTCACTTTTCCCATTGAGCTCTTTGGCATCCACAGATAGCACTTCATGTTTTACTCAATTTATGTAGGAGATAGAAGACAAGGTTATAATATTTTGGTTAGAGGAAGGGTCCATAAATAAATTAAATTTTTGGGAATATTTTATTATATTTCCTCTCCCTTATTTATGAACAATCATTAATAAGGTATGTCACTCACTATGTTGTCTCCTTTGAAGTAGGGTAATGGTTTACCTCATGTTCTCAATTTTTTAGCATGATGTCAAAATGATGGAAACTTGGGTAGATTATTAAAGGTGTAAAAAGCCTTATAGACCATCCTAAATACAAAACTAACATGTGTCTGACCTTAGGGAGATAATAAAACTTTAATGAATCTATTTTTAGGTTGATAAAAATGGTGTCTTGATACTTCAAGATCTTCAATGGATGAAAAGTGCCAATGACTAGGCTACTTGTCTATAAGCCTACTTAATCAACAAGAGGGAAAAATGCATCAGTGTATAAGTATGATATGGAGTTAATACATGGTCATTAAACTTATTTAAGTGTCTCTTAAGGTGATTAGGATCAACCTCCATGGCCATTATTGATGATTTAGGTAGTTTCTTGAACATAGTCAGTATGTAATAAAGAGGTGACCACTTAGTGCTTCATGGAGGAGGCCTAATTAAACCATTTCAATGATTGGTAACTTATATAAAGAGATGGAATTGACAAAGAGTGGCATGAATATGATATTAATGGGTTAAAATTGGATATAAATAGACTCCAATGGCCTAATGATGCTCATTCAAGACACCAATCAACCTAGGAAATGCATGGAGGAGTGTGGACACTACTTGTAACTATAAAATTGAAGGAATAATTGCCATTTATGACCCATTAATGTTATTCCCATCACACATTATATCTGATCTTGGTCCACAATTCTATATATTAAGGATTTTATGCCATTATACATATCCCTCAACTAGGTCTAATAAAATTTTGCAAAATTATATCTTGAGAACCTTGAGAAACAACGAAAAAAGGAGTATTTACATGTTTCTTAGTTGGAATTAGTGTTTTATGGTTTGTTTATTTTTATAAAGTGTGATGTTTATCCTCATTTCTAGGTCCTTTCCTTCACCTAGATTATATAATTCCATCCTATGTAGGTCATGTTATGTGTTAGAGTATTGCTAGATATATTGAAGAGTAAGCTAGTTTTTAATGCCTTAATAAGACCTCTTTTCCATTACATTCAATTTTCATACATCCTTCATAGCCTTCACATTAAATACTCATCTTTAAGATTTCATTAGGAATATTTTTTAGTCATAAACCTTGATTCATGAAGTTTTGTTTAAAGATCAGTTAGAGTGGATAAATTAGTATTAGTTCACCACTTCTTTAGATTAGGTTTCCCTTTATGAATTTCTCCACCCATTTTTACCCCAAAAGTAGTAGGTCTAAGAAACTGATATCATGTTTATTTACTAGGGGAACTAGCCCCATAACTAAAGGTTTAGCCCTTCTATAGGTCACCTATGACTTTTGTACCAATCTTATGATACCCCAAACATGGAGAGACTTGAACCAACATCTTCTAAGGGTGTATATTAGAGTGTTAATAGGCATGTTTATCGGATTTGTTTCTATAATCTAGATAATGTGAGTGTAATGGAGACATGATCACATAAGATGAAGTAAGTGCACACCACATAGATGCTAAATCAATTTGAAAATAACACAAGAAGATAACTTGCACAAGACAAAATGGAGAAAATGAAAATCTGATTAGCATGAGATGACCAAAGTGAGGAATACATTTAGGAGAGTACATAAGTAACTCCTCCACAAAAGGTGGACAAGGCACCCCAAGAATAGACTGTAACTCCTTCATGAAAGGTGGTGACAAGGTGCTAAGAATAGAAAAGTAACTCCCGTCAAGGGAGTTACTTATGAGATTCTTATGACACCTATGACACATCTATGACACACACCTCCACATAAGCTAGCCTATCCCACAAATGAAGGAAAACTCCATGTATGCAAAAGAAATACAATTTCCCTAATTAATAAATAGGGAAAAATAAAAAACTACGCCAATACCCCCCATAAGCGTAGCTTAGGTGGGCAGTGTGGAAATATAAAAATGGGTCCTAGAAATTAGGCCTGATGAGGTACCCATGTACAAATGTAATCTCCCATAAGATAGAGAAAGGGAGAAAACCCATAGGAAAAAACTCCCCCCCAAAAGAGAGACATAAAAGAAATGAAGAGGAAATAAGGCCCCCCTGAAGATGATGCTATTGTAGATGTAGACCACACCCCAAGAAGAGCTCATAGATGAATGAACTTGCTCTTAGTGAAATGTTTGGTGAAGATGTCTGCAACCTACTTTGAAGACTAGCAAAATATCAAGTCAATGACCTGACTATGAATAAACTCCCAAATTAAATGCATGTGAATCTCTATGTGCTTGGTCTACTAGTGCTGAACTAGATTCTTGAAAATTTGAATGGTACTCTAGTTATAACAATAAATGATGGTGGGTTGCTTGATAGAAATGCCAAACTCAAAAATAATCCCTTGAAGCCAAATAGCCTGAGTATCTATATTAATAGCTCCCTTGTACTCTACCTCTATGGATGATATAGCAATAGCATTCTGCTTCTTGCTAGACCAACTGATAGGACCAGAACCTAGAGAGAGACTGTAACCACAAGTGGACTTGTGAGTCTATCAATTACCATCCTAGTCTGAGTCTGTATATCCAACCAAGTCAACCTCTATGCAAAATTTGTAATGAATCCCATATCTATGTGAACCTTGTATATAATGCAAGATCCTCCTAGATGCTTTCTAATGCAGCTCATGAGGTTCTCACATGAATTTGGAGACAAGTCCCACTATATATGATATGTCACGTGTAGTGTGAGTTAAGTAGATGAGACTACCAATAAGTTGTCGATACCGAGTGGCATCAACCAATGGTGAAGAAAAATCAGCCTCAAGATTGACTCTTGATAGAAAGGGAGTCAGAGATGTCTTGTAATCAACCATGTGAAACTAAGCCAATAAGTCAAGAGCATACTTAGGCTATCCAAGAGAAATCCCTAAATCTGACTGTGAGATCTTGATGCCAAAGAAGTAGTGTAATAAAACAAAGTCTATCATGTCAAATCTATCCTAAAGAGATGCCTTCACTACTATAATAGCTGATGAAGAACTCCTGATGATCAAAAGGTCATCAACATTTAGAACCAAAATCAAGAGCGAATCATCCTAATATAAGAAGTAGAAATTAGGATTAGAATGGCACCTAGTGAAACCCACTATGAGAAGGAAGGAATCCATCTTGGAATACCAAGCCCAAGGGGCCTATTTGAGGTCATAGATAGATTTCTTAAGTTTTCATACTAAGGAAGAATCCTAAACAAATCCTAGCTACTGCTCCATGTAGATCTCCTCCTCTAGGTCTCTATGAAGAAAGACACTCTACACATCCATCTGATGCACATCCCAACCATGTGCTATGGCAATAGCCAAGGTGAGTTGGATAGAAGTCATCTTTACATTGGGTGTAAAGGTCTCTAAGTAGTCAATGCCTACCACCTATGAGAAAACCTTGGTGACCAATCGTGCCTTATACTTATCAACTGACCCATCTGCTGCAAACTTGGTCTAATATATCCACCTACATTGAACCATATTTCTTCCCTTAGGAAGTGAAGTCAAATCCCAAGTGTGATTTTTGATTAAGGAAGAATATTCTTCCTTCATAGCACTATCCCACTCAGGTACCCCTGATGCCTCTTGAAAAGTTTATGGATCCAAAACTATAGCAAAGAAGGCATGTGGATCTCTCTGAAAATCCCACCTAGTACATCTGTCATTTGCAGGATCTCATGCCCAAGTGCCAGCATTATCAAGTGTTTATCTAGCCTAAAGTGGCCTGAAAGTGGGTGAGTCAAGCGTTAACTCCTCATCCTCTGACTGACTAGAGGTGGATGAATTTTCATCACTATCTTCACTATTTGAACTCAAAGAAAAAGAAGATGACTCTGGCTCAAGAACCTTCTGTGGCTGATCTAAATTTGACAAGGAATCATCATGAATAAGTAGATCCAATGAGGGAGAAGAAGTGTCAAGTGTTGAGTCTCTAGGACTCTCCTAAAAATGGATACTTCTCTTGATGAACAACTCTTGAGTGACTGGATCTAGAAGGTGATATCCCTTAATACCATCCAAATATCCTACAAAGATGCAAGGCTTAGACTGACGTTCCATAGCTTTGTGTTTCTTCTTCAAAATGCAAGCCATGGCTGGGGATCTAAAAACTCTAAGGTGTTTAACATTAGGTTTAATTTTATGCCAAGCTTCAAAGGGTGTTATCCCTTTCAAAGCTTTGTGAGGAACCCTATTTTGAATGTAGCAAGCATAATTGATGGCTTCAGCCCAATACATGATGCTAAGGATTTGGAGTCAATCATACAGCTACCCATTTATTTCAAGAACCTATTCTTGCATTCTACAACCCCATTCTATGAAGGACTATAAGTGATTATGCAATACAAATCAATCCTCTTTATGGTGCAAAACTACTCAAATTTGATGTTGACATACTCCCTGTTAGGTTGTGGAGCTAAAAGCTTCACTGATGCAGACATGGAGGAGGTTGCAGGATGAGTTGCTGAGTGTCAGAAGTCTTTGGCGTTGGTCTGGCCAACCAACATCGGTAGGTAGGCTACAGGAAGCAACCGACGTTGGTCATGGATCGGCCGGCGTCAGCGACCCCCAGGCAGACAGGGACCCATGTCGGTCGCCTGTGTAGTTCAGACTGCGCTTATTACGGGCAGTTAGCTAACGAACTAAGTGTTTGCATGAAGAGATCTATTTTTAGACTGAGAGCTGTGGATCTAATTATTGTAATTAGATGTCTAATTATTGTTTGGATGAGATCTATATAATAGACTCATGGTTGTATTGGAAAAGTGTTCTAGTTTGAGTTGAGCAAAGTTTGCTCCTTCTGTGTGTGAAGTGAGTAAGGGTGTTCCTCCTAGTTCCCTATCAGTGCCAAGCTTGGTACTAGTTGGAGAATCATAAGGACTTGGTGAGGCAAGGACAAGGGTTCTTCAAGGTGTAGAGTAATCTACATGGTAAGTAAGATTGTTGATCTGCAGGTGTATGTGTGTGCAAGGTCAAGGTTCACAAGTGTGCAGAACCGTGTTTGATTTGCAGGTGTGCAAGATCATATAGACAGCAACACAACAGGGAGCAAGATCAGGTAGGATCTACTTGGAGTACAGGTGTGTACTCGGATAGAGCAGAGAGGAAGGCAAGGGAGTTCCTTCCATAAGAATGGTCTGTTGAGGTGCAGGTTATTGCAGGTTCATGGGAGATCTACTTGAAGTACTTTGAGTACTTGTGGAGTGCGTGGAGCACTTGTGGAGTGCGTGGAGCACAGGTGTAAGGTGAACACCAACTCAGTGTATGAGTTGGGTGTTGGAACCTAGTAGAGAGAGCTTTGAGGAGAGAATTACTGTTCACTTGAGGTGTGGGAAACCTCTGAAGAGGTGGTGGAGAAGAAGTGGCATCCTCTTTATTGTATTCTTTTCTATAAGAGTTATTAATACAAGTTGTGTATTGTCTCTCATATTCTGTGTTATTCTGAATTTTAGTTACTTGTTGATTCTGGTTATTTCTGCATATTAAGTTGCTTGAATTTGGTAATCAATTGTGTGCTTTCGGGTTGGTCCTATTTCCCAACAAGTGGTATCAGAGCTAAGGTTGTAGGAAGCAGGTTTTGTGTTTTGGTTACAGGGCACTCTCAGGGGTTTCTGATTGAGTGGGAGTAGAGCAATGGTAGATCATAGTAAGCTAAGGATGGAGGAGTTGAAAAGCATAGATGGTTACTTAAGGTCCCATGGAAAGAAAGAGCAGGTAAAAGAAGATTGTTGGTTGGTAGCAGATCAGCATGAAGGAACTGAAGATACAGATGTTGTAGGGGTTGTTGCACAAGATGTGTTTGCAAGTTTCTTGGATAAAGTTGAATCTTGGATAAAAGATTCGGTTGCCTCTTTCCATGTAGCCCCAGGTAGAGGAGCTGGTGAGCCTTGCCAAAAAATTGGCAAAGGGGAAGTGAAGCTGAAATTGCAGGCGGCCAACACACAGGTGTTGATGAAGGTCATGCAGGTCCCAAGTTTGGAGATATGGCTAATTTCTTTAGAAATATTGGGTGATGAGAGATGCACAATAACTCTCACAGTGGATGCACTTGAATTAGCTGGTCGTAAGAAAACAGGTACTCTTTATCTACTTGTTTATATTACTGATTCTTCTTCTGTTGTGGAGACGTGGCTTCGTAGGCTTGGTCACATGAGCAGGAAGGAGATGCATGTTCTTAAGTGGAAGACAGATATATTTGATAGGCTTAAGAAGTGGAAAGCCTTGGTTTTCTTGGAGGAGATGGCAGACAGAAACTAGTGGATATGGCTGGATACTTCTGAGCAGGGCAGTTTGGACATGGAGATTGATTCAAAGGAGCTCGCAGGTAAAAAGTCATCACTCACAGGAAACATAGGTACCAACATCGGCAGGAAGACCGATGTCAGTAGTATGTAAGACCGACGTCGGTCAGAGAACTGGCGTTGGCAACAAGAGACACCAACATCGGCAGGTTGCTAGTCAGGTACAGACGCATGGGAATCGACATCGGTCGGATGCAGACTGTGGAGTGACCGAGGTCGGTCATTGTAACGGATTTTGGGTGGACAGTGAGCTGTCAAGGAGTCTCAAACACCCATACAGAGGACTAAAGACGTAAGTAGGCCCTCAAATTCGTTGTTCCTCTTCTTTATACATGTTGCTGATTGTAGAGCAGGAAGGATCCAGGAAACAGGTGTGAGCTTGGCAGGATTATGATGCAGAACCAAGCGGGGATTTTGTAGGGTTGCCAGTTGGATGAAAGCACAGAGACGAATGGATACCTTAGTTAAAGAATAGAGAGAACGGATACGTGAGACGGAAGATCAGGTATATGGTCTTGAGGAGCTGCAGGACAGTGGTACAGGTTTTGACAAGTGGAGGATGAAGAACGGCTTCAATCAATGTCAGGGTAACTACTGTGGTTTGACTTACCAGGTGGATGATGAGTCATGACATCATTTTGTTGCTGTATGTGGATGGTATGTTTTGCTAGCAGTATTGTACATATAGGGTTTCACTGAGCTAAGGGTAAGATTAGTTCAGTGTCATGTTAGGAGGAGTTTGGAGTAGTGAAATTCTTTGACATGGGAGGCATGGAGATCACAGGTAAATTTTGTCTCTAGTGGGAGCTGATGTGAATCAGGTATTGGCGAGGTTCAGGATGCAGAGCCAGAGCACACTAAGGGCTGGACAGGTACAGTGTCCGAAATCACATGAGGTCTGCTATAGACCTGAGTTTTCCCATGCAGTGGGAGCTGTCAAAGTTAGGAGCCAATTTGGGGAAGTGGGTTCTCAGGTATTTGAGAGGGACCGGCAGCAGGGATTCATGCTATGCAGGGTCAAGACTTCACTACATGTGTTTGTAGGTTTAGATGTGGCAAGGTACTCGGATGACAGGAGGTACATCACAGTGTGTGTGGTGGGTTGTCTTCAGGATTGATCTTGAAGAGGGATACAAACTAGGAAATAGATTAGATGGAGTACAGGTACAGGTACAGTGCAGCTATTTATCTCTAAGTGGGAGACTGTTATGTTGTGTAGCTAAAATCTTCACTGATGCAGACATAGAGGAGGTTGCAGGATGAGTTGCTGAGTGTCAAAAGTCTTTGGCATTGGTCTGGCCAACCAACGTCGGCAGGTAGGCGACAGGAAGCAACCGACGTCGGTCATGGATCGGCTGGCGTCGGCGACCCCCAGGCAGACAGGGACCGACGTCGGTCGCCTGTGTAGTTTGAACTGTGCTTATTACGGGCAGTTAGCTAATGAACCAAGTGTTTGCATGAAGAGATCTATTTTTAGACTGAGAGCTGTGGATCTAATTATTGTAATTAGATGTCTAATTATTGTTTGGATGAGATCTATATAATAGACTCATGGTTGTATTGGAAAAGTGTTCTAGTTTGAGTTGAGCAAAGTTTGCTCCTTCTGTGTGTGAAGTGAGTAAGGGTGTTCCTCCTAGTTCCCTATCAGTGCCAATCTTGGTACTAGTTGGAGAATCATAAGGACTTGGTGAGGTAAGGACAAGGGTTCTTCAGGGTGTAGAGTGATCTACATGGTAAGTAAGATCGTTGATCTGCAGGTGTATGTGTGTGCAAGGTCAAGGTTCACAGGTGTGCAGAACCGTGTTTGATTTGCAGGTGTGCAAGATCATATAGACAGCAACACAACAGGGAGCAGTATCAGGTAGGATCTACTTGGAGTATAGGTGTGTACTCGAATAGAGCAAAGAGGAAGGCAAGGGAGTTCCTTCCATAAGAATGGTTTGTTGAGGTGCAGGTTATTGCAGGTTCATGGGAGATCTACTTGAAGTACTTTGAGTACTTGTGGAGTGCGTGGAACACTTGTGGAGTGCGTGGAGCACAGGTGTAAGGTGAACACCAACTCAGTGTATGAGTTGGGTGTTGGGACCTAGTAGAGAGAGCTTTGAGGAGAGAATTACTGTTCACTTGAGGTGTGGGAAACCTCTGAAGAGGTGGTGGAGAAGAAGTGGCATCTTCTTTATTGTATTCTTTTCTGTAAGAGTTATTAATACAAGTTGTGTATTGTCTCTCATATTATGTGTTATTCTGAATTCTAGTTACTTGTTGATTCTAGTTATTTTTGCATATTAAGTTGCTTGAATTTGGTAATCAATTGTGTGCTTCTGGGTTGGTCCTATTTCCCAACACTCCCCTCCATTATCAGTTTGAAGAACCTTGATGGATTTTTCACTTTGTTTCTTAACAAGAGCCTTGAAGTCTAAAAAAATTTCAAACACTTCAGACTTTTATTTTAGAAAATATATCCAAGTGTACCTAGAGAAATCATCAATGAAAGTGAGGATGTACTTGGTCCTTGTGAAAGATGGTTTAGGAAAGGGTCCCGATACATCACTGTGGACTAACTCCAAAGGTTGTGAAGCCCTCCAAGGTTTTCCTTTTTCAAATTTTGCTTTGAGATGCTTCCCAAGGGAGCACCCCTCACAAATTCCTTTTGAGAATTAGACACGAGGCAAGCGAATGACCACGTCATTTTTGCAAAGTTGCTCAAGATAGTAGTAGTTAAGGTGGCCAAACCACTCATTCCATAATTTGTTAACTCCATCTGAATGAGTCAGCAATGCTATTGGAGAAGAATCTAATTCAAAATGTGAGGTGTATAACTTAGCTTGGTGATCTGCCCTACCCACTACCACTGTAGTATCATTATGTAACTCCCTGATAGCCACTAAATATAGTGAAAACTCAACTCTCATACCCTGACCAATATGAGTGATTTGGTACATTGATAAGAGATTGGTTGAAAGAGAAGGAACACTTAGAACATTGTCGAATGTTCCTCCTTCCATTTCAACTGACCCTCTCCCTACAATGAAAATTGATGTGTCATCACCCAAACTAATTGAAGTCATGCTACAAGGCTCTAAAGATGAAAACTCAACTAGTGAAGAGCCCATGTGGTGAGAAGCACCTGAGTCGATGACCCATGAAGATGTAGAAGCTGTTGTAGCTACAAGGGCCTTACCCTTTTCTTTCTCCTTACTATTACCTTTTACCTTGGTAAAATCTTGGGTAGATGAATTCTACTTGATGGACTCTAGAACACCTATGTTGTTCCTTTCTAGAAGATGAGTTAGGTGGTCTATTTGTTTCTTCATGTACTTGTGTTCATCATGCCCTATCTTTTTACAATAGACACACTTAATCTTCTCTTTCTTAGGTTTAGCATTGGAAGAGGAAGTCTCAGTGTTGTTTTTGGTAGGATTGGTGTTTTCTTTCTTCTTCTCCCGGTCCTTGTTCTTTTTCTTATTCTCCTTTGTTGAAGTCTTATCATAACCATTTCCAGCTATCAAAGCTTAGGGTTAAGTAGACTTCATTTTGCCCATTTGAATTAGCTTATCTTTCTCCCTAGTCAAGTTGGCAATGAATGAATCCAAACAAGGCATTTTCTATATAGTGCCAAGGGCACTTTTTGTGGCATGGAAAGTGGAGACAAAGACTGAATAGCTTGGACCTAACTTTGTGAGAATAGAAAGTATGAGTTGATCATCTTTCTTCTCTATCCTACATTCTTTTAATTGCAATCTAAGGGCCTTAAACTTAGTGAATAAGTCATGTAGGGTGTCAAAGTTGTTAGGACTTAGACTTATGAGTTTGTTTTTGAGCTCATGACGTCTCATCTCACCAAGCTTCCCAAATAACTTTTCTAAGGTGTCCCATATGTCATTATGAGTCTACTAGGATCCTAAATAGAAGAGAAGTTCTAGAGACACAAACAAGCTCAGTAATCCATAGGCTTCATCACTACGGTTGTACCACTTGACCTTTTCAGCATCAGTGTTCGGTTTCACTTCAATACCCATGGTGATCCTATACAACCCTTTGCTTCTAAGAATGATTAACATTTTAACCTTCCATTCATGATATTTGAAGGGTGTTAGGGGTTTAAGTTGATAAGAATCCATTTTTAGCTGAATTTAAGTGAAGTGTTGATTGCAAGTTGTGAAATTATGCAGAAAGGAGAATGAAAGCAAAGATTTGTAAGTTATGAAAATCAATCACACCCCCCCAAAAATATTGAGCCCCCCAAATATGCAAGTGCACTTTCAAAATACATCAGACTCAGTTGAGCATGCATCGTAGAGTAATCAATGCAATACTAAAGTAAACATGACATCAAACTCAGCTAAAAATGCGTCCTGAGAGACCCAAATTGTTGGCACTTTATAAACTAGTGTGTTTTTGATAAATAACAAGCCTACCTTGTGGAGAATTTAACTACAAACACTTTTTCAAAAAATGGCACCCAAATCCAAGCTACCATTTGCAAGATATTAAAGGTTTAGTTTTCCCGTAAACTAGTGTTTTTGCAAAAATAAGCACTAAAACATAAAAAAAAGCCTATTTTGAGAGATAAAGTGGCCTTCCAACCACTCATTGGATTCAACATAGAATGAGGAATCCAAAGGAGGTTTGTGTGAGGGTGAATTGGCCTCCCGCCAACCTGGGCCTCACCCTTCATCTTCGTAGGTCAAAGATACAAGTTAAAATTAAAACACCCAAAATTACCAAATTATCTAAAAAACCTAATATTCAGTCAAATTGACTGATTTTTATTTTAAAAGTCAATTTTTAACTAAAAATAAAAGTTGAAGATAGAATATAATAGAATGGCAAAGTGTTTAAGGGTCCACATGGGATTCCAAACAAGAAGAGGGCACCTTTTTCAAGAAATAATAGTCTAAATTTTAGCAAAAAAGACAAAACAAGAGACCTGTTGGAAACGTCGTACAACCTGGCACCTTGCTGGAGAAAGACCAAAAGCTAGGCGTAGAAAGAAATATGCTTGCAAAAAAAATAAACCTACAGACTGTGCATCATACGGCCTGGCCAGGTGTTAAAGCAAGGCATGGCAGAATAAGAGTTGGTACAGACCAGAATGCTTTGAGTGCTGAAGGTGCCTTGCAAATAGAAAACCAGTAAAAAAATGTTGTACAACTTGTTGAAGGTGCCTTGCTGCTACTTGGCATGCAAAGTTGACTGCTGACCAGAAGGTATGCTCTACCAGATGAGTGTTGCTTCTCCCTCTGCTACTCCACACAACAATGGCACCCAAGAATAGAACTAACACCTGAAGTGAAGATAGCCAAGACACCCAAAGGCCAAGAATCCCAAGGAAACTAACCAGAAATGATATATATATTTTTATTTTAGATCAAATCTAAAAAATTAAAAAAATAAAGAGAACTCCACTCCTCTTGATTTCAAAATGAACTAAAATCATAACCAGACACATGATTACCATTCTTGCTTTGATACCATATCAGAGTTGTTGCCAGAATCTAGATAATGTGAGTGCAATGGAGATGTGATCACACAAGATGAAGCAAGTGCACACCACATAGATGCTAAAGCAATTTGAAAATAACACAGGAAGATAACTTGCACAAGATAAAATGGAGAAAATCAAAATCTAATTAGCATGAGATTGCCAAAGTGAGGAATACATATAAGAGAGTATGTAAGTAACTCCTCCACAAAAGGTGGACAAGGCACCCCAAGAATAGAATGTAACTCCTCCATGAAAGGTGGTGACAAGGTGCTAAGAATAGAGAAGTAAATCCCATCAAGGGAGTTACTTATGAGATTCTTATGACACCTATGACACATCTATGACACACACCTCCACATAATCTAGCATATCCCACAAATGTAGGAAAACTCCATGTATGCACAAGAAATATAATTTCCCTAATTAATAAATAGGGAAAAATTTGAAAAACTACACTAATAATGTTATGATTTTAATGCATAGCATGTCTAGGCATATGTATGGATGAATTACATCTTACATAACCTTTCATATTATCTATTCACATTTATATGTGTTCTTATATTATTTATATTAAGGTACACCCACCTTTGAAAGTTGTGGAATCAATCCCAAGTGTAATGGGAGGCTTATGTATCCCATACTAAGAGATACATAAGAACCAAAATAGATAACAAGAATTAGAGAAAGACCCAAACCAAACATGTAGAAGAGAATAAAATAAAAAAAATAAAGGCCGAAACAAACAAATATCCCTTACAAGAAATAAAGAGTGTAAAATAAACCAACACAAAAGGGACACAATCCCACACCATAAAATAGGTCACCACGTGCCCCAAAAAAAACCTAAAATATGAAAGGAGACCCACCATCCAAAATTATAACCCAACATAAATGATTATGAAAGACACCATATATTGTTCAAACTAATAATGTGTTGCAACTCATCCTGATGCCTAACCTTTTTAAGAATTTCATAGGGTGGGGGTTAGGGGGATGTCTAAAATTTCCCCATCAAACGTCTATGAACCTTGAGGGTAATTATATTATTAATTACTGAGGATATAATTTGTATCTCCATAGGTCACCATGAATTAATTATCAATATGGCCAAATATCCTATAACTTGAATAAATATCTTTATCACCATCAAACACTATTTCCTAGTTCCAATATCCCAAAGTGTACCTCAGTTGAATGTAATTGGGAAGAAACTAGTTAATTACCATAAGCACATATATTTTGCCTGATATCAACCTCTTGTAAGAATGGGTGATGGGGTCAATTCTAAAAAATGAACCAAATACTTTCATAATCATTTTTAATTTCCAATCCATACAAAATTAGGGAGGGAGACCACTGAGTTATAACCATAAAGGATGACTATCTATTTTAAAATTCAAATGAAACTAGTTCAATCTCTAAGGTTGAAGCATGATAATTTCCCTTCCCATCAACCATGGTCTATCATTAAGGATTCTTATGTATTATTCATTGCAATAAAAAGAGAAAAACAAAAAATGATTATCAAGGGCAACAATTTTAATAACTTTAATCCCTTTCTATTATTGTTTTCTAATTCTTGATTACTTCAATATCATGCATTTATCCCACAAAATTTACCACTAGGGAATTGTACTTTTCTTTATATTTTTTAAGGACCTTATCAATAATGTAAAAAATTGGATTCATATAAGAAGGTTTAATGATCATGGTCTTATAGTCACCTCTCACAGAGACATATTACATTCCTAACACAGTGTCTAAAATTTCAAAGGGTTGGTTTTAACACACATGATTAACAAAAACTAAAGAAAATAGAGAATGTTTGAATATACTCTAGTTCATGTATAATAATAAATGTTCTATGCACTAAATTTTTTATAGGGACATTTTTTATATCCATTCAAAATTAAAATGGGTTTAAAATAGAAACAATTAATGTACCAACATCTTGAATAAAGAAATCTCCTAGGATATGGAAAATATCCCTATCCTAGTCACCATAAATCAGCTAAATTTTTAATACTACCCAAGATCCCTTCAAGGTCACAAAAAACTAATAAACTTCCAAGACAAATAACCCAAAACAAAATTTTAGCACTTATAGGTCCTAAGCGACCCCGATCAAACAAAATATATTTCATAAAGATTAGAGAATCTTGGACTATCTTAGGATCCTTTACAATCCTAGCTATTTTCCTTTGATTGATTCAGAGGGTTTTTTCTTATCATTTTTTATTTTCCTTCCTCTTATAGTTACCCCATAAGTCACCTTTTTTTAAGTTCTTGCCTCAGTCCAATTCACCTCCTTGGGTAAATGGGCCCCCTTAAAGCCTTGGCAAATTTTACTATCATTTTGGTTAATATTAATGTTATTTTTTAGGGTCTAGCTAAGAGGTAAACTTTTTTGATGAGGGATTCCAAACTTCATTCTTGGGAAAGGAGTCATGTAGAGCATCCTGGAAGATCTCGATGATAACTTTCCCATCTAGAGGTCTTTAACTTTCTAACTAATAATATGTTCTTATATTGTTAGTATGGTCATCCTTAGAAATAACTATGGCCTAATTAGAGTATATATAATAGGTATTAGTTAGTCATTTAAACTCATATTATGAACTATGCTCTTATTCCATTGTCATGGAGGTCACCCACTTGAATTAGCTCAATCGTATTTATCAATTATTTTTATAGTTCATCAATTATTCTTTTTGATCTACTTGTTTTGATCATTAATCTAAAATATATCATGTGATTATTTTTAATTATTCAAGTAATTTCATTACATAGATATTATTGATGATACCATTTCACCATAACATTTGACATTGGATGAAATTTAAATTAGAGAGTCTTTACTAGAGTTTTTATGAGAATATAAGGATCTACATTCCTTCTATAAAAATAATAGGCTACTTGATTCCAAAAATTCTCATGCATATTTGACAAGATAGACAATTCATAAAATGATGTCCAAGTTTATGGTTCTAATAAAATTCATACCACACATTATGTTAGAGATAAATCTACACTAATAAATTAAGTTACATCTAAGTTTTATTATGGGACAAATAATTTTCCAAGAAAAATACTTTTAGTTTTACCACTTAGAGATGATGAAAATAAATAAATAAGATAATAATTGAATTATGTTTTTGATATATTTGATTGCCCCTACTTTAATGTCCATTCCATTAATCCTTAAAATACATTTCATTTGATAACTTTTTATCTAGATACAAAATTATTTAAAAAAGAATATAAAAAATGCATTCCAAATTGTTATTAATTGTTAAAGAAGAAATTGAATGAATAATTGATGTTGATTTATTTGACCTATACTCTATCAATAGTGCGTGTCTAAGATTTTAGCATTAGTAAATCCCAATGGAAAATTTATATGTTTTTATTACTATAAATGATCAAATAAGGCTTGTCCTATAGATGATTTACCACTACCCAACATTGATATGGTTGTGGATTAAATTGTAGGATATGAGATGCTATCATTTATATATAGATTCTTCAATTATAATCACTAAAAAATTAGTTTAAAGTTAAAGACAAAAAATCATTAATCAACACATGGTTTAGTTATTTTTATATAGTTATAAATTTTGTATTTAATAATGCTTGAGATATATATCAAACAACTATGATACTTTTTTTTGTGATTTTCCTGAAGATAAGGTAGATGATTATTTGTATTATTTATTATAAAAATAAAAAATAAATACAAAATCATGAAATTTATTTAATACAAATATTTGTGTGATTTTGATAAAATAATGTAATTTCAAACCCAAAATGTGAGTTTTTTTTTAATGATATCATCTAAATTATTATGTTTTATTATATCAAAACTAGGTTTTGAAGTCATTCCAAAAAAAAATTAAAATATTTATGATATGCCTCCACCACAAGATTTTAAATAACTTAGATATTTATAAGGTGAGAAAAATGGATATGTCACTTTGTAATTTAGTGATAAAATATGAAACAATGATTTAAAATATTACTAAAAAAGGATACAAATTTTGAATGGAACATAACATTTTAGGAGATTTTTGAGGCATTTAAAAAATATTTATTGAATCAACCCATTATTATGCCTTTGATACTTGACATGCCACTCTTATTATATATTTATTCTATAGATAAAAAACTAGGCATGTTTCTAGCATAACATGATGACAATCACATATAATGAGCAATATAGTATGTAAGTTTCACATTTATTGATTATAATCAAAATTACACTACAATGGTAAAAAAGCATTTGGTTGTTATACTCATTACACAAAAACTTTGATACTATGTGATTATTAATGAGACCCATGTTATTACAAAATTTTATCCATTATTTTATTGTTTAAAAACCTCATCTTTCAAGACATAAAAAAATAGGTAATATTACTTATGGATTTTGATTTAAATATTATACCTCAAAAATCTGTAAAAGGGAAAACTATCAGAGAGTAGTTATCTATAGCCCTATTTTAGGATCGAAAAACACTTAGAGATACTATTAGGGATGATTTTGAAACATATAACTATTGATAATTTTTCCTCCTAGGCCAAATGTCAACACCTAACATAAAAAAAATTTGGTGAAAACCATCATAGCCTATACATGGTGATCTCCTACATAGTCATGTCATCATCAGTCTTATTGAGAGTATCTGAACCTTATTAGGATTGTCATGATGTGTCATAGGGCATGCTAGAATCCATTGTGTCATGGATGCCTTGATTCTTCTAGTGAGGTAACATTGATCATTTTGATCTTTAGAGTGAGAGAGGAAGTGCATAAGTCTTGAAAACTCCATGAGTAGTTTTAGCCCTATTTGAGGATTTTAAGGATCTTTTGGTTAAGTTAAGGTAGTTTTATACATTCAGGGTCATTTTTTCTCATGATAAATGATCTCTTTTAAGGAATTTTATTGTGAGAGGGTCTTTTCAAGGAAATATGAAGGATGTCTAATCTTTCTCTATTTATGATATGAAGATTTGTTGGTGTGTTGAAGTTTGTTATCTACCATATAATCTTTCTAGCTCAATTAATGCCTCTAAACACTCGTTAAGACATCAATCACATCATATATTCCTTTATATTTTATAATAACTAAAATAAGGCTAAGTTTTTTAATATAAATTTCATTAAAGAGATTCTTGAATTGGTCTTATTTAAATCATAATGCCACATTATATGTTTCGTAGCCATAAAAGCCCATTTTGAGACCCATTCACACCTTTCTACTAGTCAAATGGGCCCACATGCCAAATTTTGAATCTTACACTTACCCATTCCATATTTATGGTTTTAAAAGGGTTTATTAACTTGTTTTCAATCTCCTTTTACCTTAAACTGGTAGTTTCTAGCTGGAAATAAGGAGAAAATATAGTAGAGATTTTTATGTATTTTCTATAGTTGTATAGATTGGTATAGATTGTTCTATACATAAGATGATAAGAGTTTTAAGGTGGAGTAATTTTAGTTACTTAAATATATTTAAATGGAAAAATGATGTCAAATAGGCTCAAAATCGGTCCTCTCACTTCATCTACCTTCTTTACAAACCAAGATAGCCCTTCAAGTTTATGCATAATACAAGCATGAGAAAGAAGACCATAAGCTAGTATCTTGGGTAGAGGAAGGGGGTTCCTTGAGATTATATTCAAGTTAATTGGTTTTAGGTTTAGTCCCCTAATCTTTATAAACATATGCTAATAGGTTTATTTATCTAGTCATTATCCTCATCTACATAAGCATAATGGAACATAATAATTTTGATGGATGTTTAGCTAGTTTGACCAAACCAATAGTTGATCCTATTTTCTCAGGTATTGAAGGAACATTTCATGTAATTTTTAGTTTTTTATAACATGTGTGATAGTTTGGAACCAAAAAACCTTTAAACTACCATAGTATATAGTCTGTAGGCAAATTTGAGTATGAAACAGAGTGTTGAGTGCTCTCATCAAAAGGATTTGATAATGTTAAAGATTGTTCAAGTGATTTAAGATTCCCCATACCTATTTTTCTCAATATAGGTGTTAAAATTTACCTCATAACATCTTAATGTGTCTTTAAAAAAGGGTTATAAATATGAACCTAAGTTTTAATGTGTACGTACATTGTAGGTTGCTCAATGGCACCTTTAGAGCCTTCAAATATAGCTATAAACATGAAATGAGGTGTTAGAGTCATAACATCTCACCCTAATATCTCTATGATCAGTTATATTAACTCACATGGAGGATTAATAGGCATAAAAGTCATCCTCCTTTCTTATAAGACTCAAATGGTCAATTTTAGCAAAATTTCATGTTTTTTTGCCAATTTAAGGTTTCTTGGATATTCTTAGGTTTAATGTTTTGACTGTGTGTTCTCTTTTTATACATCTAAATTAGTATGTTTTACTAATTATATGTATAATTATACTCAAGTTTATTTATATTTATCTTGAAAAGGTTTCAATACTCTATTTCATTTCATGTTTTGTCTTCTACCATTTCATGTTGTTCTCACTACCATTATACTATGTTTCAACCTTACCTTCATGTTCCTACCTCCAGATCAACCCATAGTCATCCTCGTCCACCCATCCACCATTCCATACAAGTTTTAACTATGTGATATAATCATATACACACATTTTAACCCTTAAAATCCATAATATCATGGAATTTTGGATCTATATAGGTCATATACCATGTTGAAGTAGAAAAAGAACACATACAACATTGAATACAACAATAACATATACATAGTATTTTTTTAATGTTATGATTGAAATAGAGGTGATAAAATAGGTGAAAATTAAAATTTAATATTAAATAAAAACTCCAAAGGAAACTATGAGGTCTCTATGCTCATTACATGTCTTCACTCCATAGGTATTCCATAAGGATGTCATCGGTCCATACAGTAGGATTTGGAATCTTACAAGGAATAAGTTTATCAAGTTAAGCTTAAGTTTCATCATGATTGTTATTAGATAATTTAAGGTTTTTTAGATTTAGGTTTTGGATCATCTTACCTTACCTCATACCCACTTTCTAGTAATCATCTTATTCAAATCTTAAATAGTCACCTACAACCATATAACATGGTATAAATAGTGATTTCGAGTGGAGATTAGATTTTAAAGTAGTTTACGAGTGGATGGGTGTATGAAATTAATTTAATTTTTTATAAATGACATTAATAAATTGAATTAAAATTAAATATAACCTCTTTAACTAACACAACTATGACACATAACTTTGACCTACAACCATCATGCTTTAGCCCAATAAAGTGAGGTAGAGTTGAGGTAATTTATCAAGGTGAAATATTGATTGGTGTTATTTAAAGCATTAAATTAAATATCCATTAATAAAATCAATCACTAAATGAAATCCTTAATAACCATTCTAGCCTCCAAGACAATCTCACAACACTTAATTGTTTGTACAACTCCAATTAGAAACCTACATGCATAACTTGATTATGAAGTTAGTCTAGGTTATGTTTTTAGTGAAGCTTTGGAATTGATTTCTATTTTTAAGTTAATGAATTTGTGATATATATTTAATAATTATAAATCTTCTTAATAAGGCTACTAAATACCATAAATGGAACCTACAACCAAGAGACTTGAAGGGTAGTATGTATGCCTACTTAGATAGAAGTCATGACAAGAAGGTTGGTATTAGGATTGTGAGGAGACAAAGGTGAGAATTAAAATTATATGTATTATTAATTTATGAAGTATCATAATTATTTTTATTAATTTGGTTTTACCTTATAGATAGAACAAGGCCTAAATGCCCTAAACCAGGCCTAATATAAGCCTGAAAGACCTATGTATGCAAGTTTGAAGATGATGCAAACTATATGATTATTAGAAGAATGAGAATAGTTTTAAAAATAATTAACAAGTGTATATCAATTATTTTAAAATGAAATTAGTCTAATAAAAAAGATAGATACTTTAAATACCCAATTGGGCCTAATTTAGCAAACATAGTTGTATATCCAATTGAAGATATTTTGGTTTTGAAGTAAGTTGAGATGGAAACCTCTGAAGGAAGATATATGGAGTGAATTTAGAAGTGTTATAAACCTAGAGTGTGTTTTAATAAAAATTAATAAGAGGGGAAAGGTGAATTAGTCATGAAAAGCTTACTTATCAATTACACTTAAGAAAACATTAACCATTCAAACAAGCATATAGATATAGTAAGCATAAACAACTATCCACATAATCATGAGGCATAAGAACACATAAAATATGTGGGAAAAAGTCAATGGGAATTAAAAAAAATGATATATACAAGTCATATAAGATAAACACCAAATTGAGTGAAGCACTCACTTGACATGGAACACCAAACCCAACTAGCTAAGCACCAACTCAACTAGGCTTTAGCAAGCACCAACTTGCAAGAAGGAAAAAAAACCCTAGATAAATCCATAAAAAATAATCCTTATAAAACACTTTATCACATTTATAACATTTTTTTCTCATAAAATAGATGATGATCTCCTTTTTTATCTCTTCACACATTTTTATCCCTCTCAAACTACCTTCTAGGATTCTTCGCTCAACTAGTCCTCTTCTTGACTTGATTAGTTCATATGACCTCAATTTTTATGCATAAAATATCTATAAAATATTTATCATATTTTAGTATTCTCTTCATATTTTCTACAATATGTTATTATACTTACCAATACCCTATTTCATTCGGATGCACTTTACACACTCAAATAGACCTAAAACTACATTGTTTATATATAAGCCTCTTTATCATACAAATTTTGGTTATAAATATATAATTAAATACATTCATTATCCTAAAAATATTTCTTATAATATGTTTCAATCATGAAAAAATATTACTTTAGGTTTTGATCATATTAAAATACCAAAATCTCTTTTAGGCCTTCAAGAGACCTAATTTAATGTAAGCCTTTATTAGCACACAATACCTTTTGATCTCCTTAGAAAACATTTAGAATTCAAATATGGTAGTAAAAATTAATATTTCACTAAAATACACCCTTAATAATTTTATATTAGTTATAATTCACTTTTTAACTCCAATCACCATTTGAAGCACACCATTAACACTATTTACAATTAGGCATGTGCATATATAGGAAGTCTATCCTGAACAACTAAAGAAAAAACATAATTTTGAAAAAAAAACATTGAAAAAAATAATATATACATAAATTAAATTACTTAAAATTCATTAACATATGATTTATACTTCATAACTTAGAGCAAAAGTACCCAAACACTTCTTTGCAAGTAGCCCACTTAGAACTGCCAAGTAGCCTCAAAATACAATCATGGAAATTTAAAATTATGACACATGAAATAAGACACTAAATAAATTAAAATTAATGATAATTATCCTAAAACATACTTATAACAATCTCCAATAAAAAATTTCATAATCTCTATTGGTAATTATTGGTCTTATAGACCAATTTGTTATCTTCAGTACACACAATCAAACCTAAATCAGTCAACCCCTTTCATCTTCAACATTTAAATAATTTTTAATGACTATAAATATTTTTATAAATCATGTATATAACATACATTCCAAAAAAATAACATCATGTGTATTATAAACTTAAACTCGGGGCATAGAGCCTCCAACTCATCATTGGAACAAACTTACTTAGAACTATCAGTTTACTTTGAAGCACAGTCATGGTGATAATGACCTTCAACACCTATATGAACATTTTTATAGAATCACAATTCATTTAAATTATAATATTATGTCATTATACCATTCTTATATAAATATATAATATGCTCAAAATGGAAATATTGGTCTTGTAGAATAATCTCATAGTCTTGTACCTCACTATCTCATATGAACCAAACATGTCAACTTATGAGTAAAATTTTAATCATATACACTAACATAAAAATATTATATTCAATCTTACCATGTCTTAAAATTATTAATAACATATTTATGTAATTTTATTCATCCCTATTTCAAGATAACACATCCCTAATCAGCCTCTCACTTCTGCCTAGTTTTCTCACTATTTGCACCATTAGGCTTGTTAGTGATAGGTAAACTTAAATGATCATTTTATCATACATGAGGGATATAACTTGTACATATACCAAAATGGAAATAAAATATAAGTCTCAAAATTTTTCTTCCATCCATTTAGAAACTTTGACTTGGTCAACTCTAATTACTACCATAAATCTCTAAGAAATAAGGCCTTTCCTATAAGTTCCACTAACTCACCTGAAAAACCAATCAAACTTTAAGATGCCTTGGATACTTTAGTAAAACCATCAATCACTTAACTAGCCATACAAATCCATTTTGAGCACTTTAAAACATTTTTTTTCATATCATATCACTATTAGGGTTCTTTGAGGGTTTATACCATCTTCTAATCTTAAATATCATTCATAAACCATATCCCCTTAATCTAAAAAATAATTCCTATAATTTTGACCTAGGAATATTTTACATGTACCATGAATAGATTATGATCTCATGCAGAGGTTACATGTGCCAATGAACACTTGAAATTTCTTTTCAATTTGAGAACCCTTCATTTTGTGTACAGGAGAGACCCCAAAACACTTTTTCTTTCTTTAATTTTAAAATTTATACCTAAAAATTGTTCAAAATAATTATAACAACATGATAAAATTATTTCAATTCTCACTTACTCACACTTCCTAGGAAACTGATCCTGATATACCATCTAGCCATATTCTCTCTCTTTGTTCTCTTAGACCTTGACCTTCAAACCAGATTATGCCTAAAATCTAAACTTTGAGATTATTTTAATGTAATATACAAATAATTTTAAAACTAAATCATCCTGTCTCATTCTTAAACACTAATTTACATCCTTTATAGACCTTGACAATAGATCATGATGACTTATTAGGCTAAGTAGGGTCTAGAAGTGGTTTAGTTGCATACTAGGTCTAAAATTCTTACCCTTATATGCTCACCTTGAAATTTTCCTAAGTTATCCAATACCTCATATTCATGATCAAGAAACCTTATATAGTTTGTTATGCATTTATGCATCCATATCACCAACCCACCATGCTCAAAATTTCTCACTATAAATTTTCATGCTATGACTAATGTCATGACTAGGCTTCTTAATCACTTAAAATTTGATAAATAACCTTGAAACACTTTTGAAGTTATATACACTTCTCTTTCATGATCACATAGTAGCAAACCACCTCTCATAATCATGTGCTTATTTACTTCACCATAATTCACTATGTTCACCTTCTTATAGAGTCTAGACTGGGCTTCTCAAAGGCACCTTGTACTTAAGAACTAGAACTCAAACATGATTTACTTAACCTAAAACTTGACATCAACCTTAGAAGAATAACTAGATTACCTTCAAATTCTCTCCTTTCACATGGCTTCTTTTTCACATTAGGCACACAAGCTCATATATCATAGACCACTCACTATACATCTTCACCAGATGCACATTGACATTAATGACATTTACATTGAAATAAATAACAAGACTTATAAAGAAACTCCCCCTTTTTCATTTATTTAAAAACTCTCTTTAATTTTCTCACTCTCATCTCACCAAATCTAGTCAAACTACCTTCTTGAAATTTCTCCCCCTTTAACATTAATGACATAGAGTCTTCCATAAACTACCATCTGGAATAATACCTTCTTGAAATAGAGGATCAATACATAGAATGTGAATTATTAAAAGAACATGATTCATGGATACATCCTTCAAATGAACTCATAACTCAAGACCACTCACCTTATTCTTGTCATGACTAATAATATAAAAATCTTGATCACCCACTAGGACATCATATTCTTGTCATCAACCTCGCTTGGAGATTATGAACAACCTAAATATATCCCACTCAAAAAAAACATACATCATGCTTTTGATGAATGGATAGTGTCTCCATGAATCCTAATGTAGTCACCTCTTTAAATAGAGAAATTGAAACATCATAAGTTTAGGAGATTCTTAGATCTCCATACTCTCACAAGACTGAATATCCTTCAATATCCTTTTAGGCTTGATTGGTACTATAATATTTATCTCTTCATCAGACATTTGATCATCAATATGAGATAAAAACATACATTCTTGACTTTATTTCTCATCTGAAGTATGCTCTATCATAAAAAACATTCCATTTGAGTTTTGAGACTGATCATGACTAATCCTTACTATCTTTGGTTTCCATGAATTTAATTTCCTTCTTTCTTGTATTATATGCGATTTAAACCTCTTATTTTGACTTGGTGACCTTATAAATATGTTAGTATATAATCTTTCAATGTATCCTACATTATGACAGTTGTATCAAACCACCATATACATACCATTTGATTGATGTGAACTATGACTCATTTCATAGTCCCATGAGTAGTCATTCTTGGAGGGTCTTTAATACTCTCTTACTCAATGACCAAACTAACTACATAAAAAATAGTAACCATTGAATGAACTAGCATACCTTATTGCATTAAGATATTTTATAATTTTTTCCATTTTGACATTCTTATCTTTAATATCCTTTTCCTTGACTTGAGTTGTCTCCTTTTGATCTTATTTGAAATCAAGACCCATCTTATCACTTGTAGACTTTTTAATACTAAAGATGTCATCTATATCCTTAGTTCTTTTTTAAAAATTTATAAGGGTATTCACCTTTATATATGATTGATCCAAGTCAGATTTCAAGTATTCCACTTTAGTTTTATCCCTAGTGCATTCCTCTTTATCCTTTAGGATTTCATTGACTATGTCCATCTATGCTTCAATTTTATTGATGATCTCATCATACTCCTTGTAAGTGTTACTTAATATCTCCGTAAACAATCCAATTTGATCCTCATAGTCCTTAGCTAATGATCTTAGTTTATGATTCTTTCTTATTTTGAACTTTAACTCCTCTAGGTCACTTACCAATTTTGCCTCAAGATTCACTTAAGCTTCTTATTCATCTAATTTCACATCAACCATAAGGAATTTCCCATTTGATCAACAATCATTATCTGATTCTATGGTAATGAATAAGGTTTCATTATTATCATGTTTAAGTTCATTACTTCCATCATCACTATTATATGTACTTGTGTTACTTACATCAGATGAGTTATATTCTTTGGTATAAAATTTTATTTGTTTTGAATGACCCTTTCCTACCTTCATACTTCCCAAAATCTCTCTTATTCTTGTTAGGATTATAGACATTCTTATCATCTTCATGATGTTCATCATTTTCTCCATCATACTTAGTCTCATCCTTGTTAAGACACTTGGATGCAAAGTGATCAATATTACCACACTTGAAACATTTGAAGGGGAACTTACACTTGTACGTACTAAATCCAAACCTCAACTTTATTAAAAACATAGCTATGAGTTCATCATCATTAACCTTTGAACATATATCATCATTGACCCTCTTTTTTTGGATTCTTCTAAAATTTTAAAGTTGTTTCTTTCTTATGAGGTCTTCCTTCATTTGTTCTCATCTCATAGGTAATTAATATACCATGAAGCCCATCCATTTATAGCTTTTCCAAATCTTGCATCTCTTCTACTATAGATATCTTAAAATTAAACTTAGGAGTTAGTGATATTAATAACTTTTGAATAATTTTAGAATCTTTCACTTATTATCTTAATCCTTCAATGACATTGATAACTTCATTAACTTTTAATAAGTAAGATGCAATTATTTTATCTTCACTCATCTTCAGACTTTCAAGATATCTTTGGTGGGTTTACAACTTGGCCACATTCACCTTAGTGTCTCCTTTATAGATAATATTAAATTTTTCCCATATCTCTTTGATTGATATATAGTCTATCACCTTCACAAGTTGTACCTTTGATAGATAACAAATAATGGCATTCATTGCCTTATGTTTCTTTTCACTAGCCTTCTTACCTATTACATCAGTTGCTGGAATAGGAGAAGCACTATAGCCATCAACAACTAAATTCCAAATATAATTAACTTGATACATAAAATATATCTCCATACTTATGTTTCAAAAAAAGATAATTATATCCATTAAATAATGGAGCATTACTAGTAAATAAACCACCTTGTGCTTACTAGCTAGTTATCCTTGCTTTTAGGATATCACTTAGGATTTTAAGCCTAGTTCAAAAGATCAAGCTCTGATACCAAATGTTGGAATAAAAATTAATGATATGGTTTTGAATTATTCATCAAAAAATTAATTATATATTCCACTTAAGTAAACATGAACCACTCAAAAAAGCATATAGATCTAGCAAATATAAACAACTATCTATTTAAGCATGAAGCATAAGAACACATCACATTTGTGGGAAAACCTTAAGGGGAATCAAACCCACTAATACCTAAAAATATACTATATTCCTATAATACAAACACTAAATATAGTAAATCACCCACTTCACATGGAATACCAACCCCAACTAGCTAAACACCAACTAAGTTAGGCTTTAGCAAGCACCAAATTGCAAGGAGGAACCAACCCCTTATATGACTTAGAAAAAAATAAGCCATGTAAAGCCATTGATCACCTTCAAAACATTTTAATTCTCATAAAAAAAATTATTATCTCCTTCTTCAGCTCTTCACACACTTTTATCCCTTTCAAACTACCTTTTAGGCTTCTTTTCTCAACTAGTCCTCTTCTTAACTTAATTAGGTCATATGACCTTGATTTTAATGTATAGAACCTATATAAAATATTAATAATAGTGTATATATGCTCTTAATGTGGTCTAAAATACCTTATTTTGCTTACCAATAACTTATTTCATTCAATTGCACTCTACACACTCAAATAGGCTTAAAACTTCCTTTTATATATAAGCCTCTTGTTCATACACCTTTTGGTTAGACACATATAATTTCATACTTGTATTATCCTTAAAATAAGTCATATAACACATTTAAATCATGAATAAAATAGTACATTATTTTTTCCTTATCTTGAAAGACCAAAACCTCTTTTAGGCCTTAAGGAGACCTAATTCAATTTAGACCTTCATTAACATTTGTTATACTTTGAGATATTTAGAACACTTTCATAATTCACATACATAATTAAAAATTGTATTTCACTAAAATATACCCATACTAAGATTATCTTATGTCCACTATGCTTTTTAACTCCAATCACCATTTGAAGCATACCATGAGCACTATTCACAATTAGGCCTATGCATATGTAGAAAGTATGTATTGAACAACTAAAGCATAAACACAATTTTTACAAAAAATCTTGATAAAAATAATATATACATAGGTTAAATTGCCTCATAGTTATCAATATATTATTTAGACTTCATAATTTAGATTAAAATTACTCAAACCCTTCTCTATAGGGAACCCACTTAGAGCTACTAACTAGCCTCAAAATATAGTCAAGGAAACATGATTTTATTACACATAAAATAACATACTCAAGGAATTAAAATCAATTAAAATGATCATAAAACATCCTTACAACAATATACAATAAAAATATCATAATCTTTAATGGAAATTATTAGTCTTGTAGACAACTTTATTGTCTTCATTACACATAGTCAAACTTGAACTAGTCAATCCCTTTTAGCTTCAAAATTTCAACCACATTTACTAAATCTAAAACATTATAAAAAGCATTTATGGAACATATATGTTCATAAAAACCTAATTCATATGCATTATAAAATTCAAATCATAGATTAGAGCCTCAAACTTATCATTAGAACTTGCTTATCCAGAACTGTCAATTTATCTTGAAGCACAATTGTGGTTATAATGACCTTAAAAATGTGTATGACCATTTTTGAAGATTATTTAATGTATATATATATATATATATATATATATATATATATATATATGATCCTATGAGGTTATTATAACATTATAATATAGATATATAATATGGTTAAAATGGTAATATTGGTCTTTCATACCAATCTCATAGTCTTATACCTCACTATCTCATCTGATCCAAATAGGTCAACTTATGAGAAAAATTTTCATCATATCCACTAACATTTAAAAATTATATCCAAAATGAGAATGTATTAAAATTATTGAATAATGTATTCATTTACTTTTATTCTTCCCTATTCCATGATAACACATACTTAATCAACTTCTCACTTCTACATGGTTTTCTCATTGTTTACACCATTAGGGTTGTTAGTGATAGGGAAACTTGGATGACTATTTTAACATAACTAAAATATATAACTTGTATATAAACTTTGACTACTACAATAAATATTTGAGAATCAAGTCATTTTATTTAGGTTCCACTCACTCACCTGACAAACCAATCACACATGGATATGTTTGGGACAGTTGAATAAAATATAAAATAACTTGATTGGTCACACTAATACATTATAATCACTTTAGAATAACTTATTTCATAGTAGGTCACTATTAGGGTTGTTTAAGGGTTTAAAACTTCTTTCTAGTCTTGATGATCATTCATAAAGCATATCCCCTTAATATAAAAACTAATGACTAAATTTTTGTTATCTAATACCATTAAAAATATACCATAAATATATTATGTTCTCATGCAGAGGTACACATGCTAATGAACACTTAAAATTTCTTCTCAGTTTGAGAACCCTTCATTCTATGTACACGAGATACTTCAAAACACAATTTTTTTCCTTAACCTTCAAATTTTGAACGAAAACTTGGTCATATCACTAATCACATACTCACACTTTCCTTGTAAATGGATCTTGACACCCCATTTGGCCGTATACTCTCTCTTTTTTGTCTTAAACCTTGACCAACATACCATATTAAGCCTAAATTCTATCCTTCAAACTTATTAAATTAACTCCACACCTCATTATAAAACTCAAGAAATATATCTCATGTTATGAAAATTATTTACATAATTCATAGGCCTTGATAATAGATCATGATGCCTTACTACGCCAAGAAAGGTCTAGAAGTGGTCTAGTTGCATACTAGGTCTAAGTGTCTTACCCCTCTACGCTTATCTTGAAACTATCTTGAATTACCCAATGTATCATATTAATGCTCAATAAACCTTATATATCCTCTAATGCCTCTATGAATCCATATCACAAATCCACCATGATCAAACTTTCTCACTAGGACTTTTCATGCTATGACTAGTGTCATGACTAGGCTTCTCAGGCACTTGAAACTTTAAAAATAACTTTAAAAAAATTATTAATGTATATACACTTATCTTACATGATAAAATAGTAAAAAAAAACCTCTAAATTTTTTTTTCTTACTTAATTCACCAAGATTCACTATGCACTCCTTATTACAGAGTTTAGACTAGGCTTCTCAAGACACCTTATACTCAAAAACTAGTACTCAAACATTCATTAATTAAACTAAAAATTGAAATAAATATTATAATAATCATTAGGTTTCTTTTAAATTCTCTCTCAATATATAAACATTAGGTTTCATTCAAATTATCTCTTATCACATGGCTTCTTTGTCACATCAGATCATATCTCATAAACCACTCACTATGCATCTTCACTAGATGTACCTTGACATCAATGACATGAAATTTGACATAAATAAAAAATATATATCTATAAGGTGATGCAAAATTAACTAAAACTTTCACCCTAGGGTTTCCTAGTATTGACTCCATATAAACCTTAGGCTAAGTTGAGAGTGCATAGAAGAGCAGGGTCAAAATTTGGTGATTGAAGAGAGTTGTTAAAGGTTAGATATTGGTCAAAATAATGTTTTTTCATGATTTTTAATCATTCATGTCACCTATTATCACTTTTATTTTCACCCTTCTAGTAGATATAAAATCTCTCCTCATCCAAGTGGCACAATGGAAACACCTCTTGGCTTGTCGGTAACCTAAGGATGAGGTGAATCTCTAGATAGGGTTAGCTCCTTTGATGTATCACTTTGGATTGTAACCAAACTTAATTTTGGGGGTGAAAATAGAGAAAGATAACTAAAATAAAACTAATATAAAGGATGTGATACACAAAATAACATGATGACATCCAACCATATGCATATTACACTTGAAATCAAAGGACCAACTGAACATACACTTCATCAATATTCATCTTCTCACATCAATGTTACATTGTGAGGTTATGGATCAAAGTGAAAATATATGAGGACTAAAACATAGGCCTATTAGGGAACTAATTAATATGCTAACTCACTAAATATTAGATATTTCTTGAAACACTTCACATTCCATGCAATAAGAAGCTTTCTAACTCTAAATAGATGATAGAATGAAATAAGATGCTAAGGAATCCATAGTCTTCACTTATGAAAAATCAAAAATTCTAAATTAAAAAACTAAGAACAATCATGGAGGAGGTAAAAATAATCATTACTATTGATTAAAAGGTATACATTTGAGTAGGTCTTTATCATACCCAGGTGAA
>JARHVA010004334.1:0-52500 GCA_037957365.1 Torreya grandis | reverse complement strand
TAATAGCCTTATTAATTCATTGGTATTATGAGTCATTTGAAGTTTGAGATAGATAATGAAACCTTTAGCCATTGACTTTGATCAAAACAAGACCACCAATTACCTCAACCACTCAAATTAAGGGCATACACAAAACAAGACAACAAACGTGTGCTTCATGAGCACTTATGGAACACACACACTAAATTGAACAAACTAACTCACACACTAACTAACCTATGATGAGAAATCCCTCCTAGATCAAAGGGAAAGTTTGAAACTCTTCTTGCTTCATGACATAAAGGATTTAGTGAGACATGTGCCTTTTGATCTTTGGCATTGATTCCTCCAAGTTTCTCATGATGTTTTCCAACTCATTTAACATGATTTTCTTTTAAAATGAAGAAGATTCAAATATGTTGCCTATATAAACAAACTCTTATTGCATCAAAACAGCCTCAACCATCTCGTGTGGATCCTTAATTTCAACCTTATCCTTGATTTCCATGGGGGTCTCAATAAGATTGGGTTTCTTTTCAGATGCAATTTCTTCTAGCTCATCAAGGAGATTTTAATATTATATCTAATCTTGATCATTGTCCTCTATGGAAGATTCCTTCTTCACCTTATCATGTACTTCACCCTCAACTTGGCAAATCTTTTCAAGGTATTGAAAGAGTTTCAATTATAATTGTTAATCATGTGTCCTCTTCATTCTTTAGAACCTCTACCTCTTCAATATTCTATAATTTATGTATTATGTCATCAAATTGATGTTATTCAATATCCAATGAATTTAATGGTGATTTAATATTAGGATGAGGTATTGGATCATATTCAAGAGTAATAACTCCCACATCGGTCTGAAGAGATTCTTCTAGGATCGCCACCTCTTTGGGGATGACTAGAAACTATTTTCCATCCTTAATAGCACATTATTCTTAATTTTGGATGTGATAATATACAACCTTCTGATCAGATGTAGAGTTTTCTTCAAGGGATGAAAGATCTTCCATCTCTTTCTCCATCATGGATATGTCAAGACTAGGTATTTTTGAAGTCATGTGACCTAGACCAATGAGGCTACCAAGGAGGTATGTCTTTTTCAAGAAATATTTATATTTATTTATCAACAAGATACTCCTATTTAGGTTCTCATACCATAGGTTAATCAAGGGAAAGGGTGATGGGATGAGGAAAAAAGGAACTAGTTGGTAGAGGTGAAAAATAGGGCTCAAAATCAGATTGAGAATGCAAAGTTGGGAAATCTTTTGGGTGCTCTTGAGGAAGGGAAGGTAGAACTTGGGCTAAGACAACTTATTTTTATTCCTTATATTTAGAAACCACTTCATTCACTTCTGATTTATCTTGAGGAAGGGTGGATGGGGTGTGTTTAGGAATAGGATAATCTTTTGGGTTTAAAACTTCCATCACACTTTAATTTAACAACCTCATCTTTGACTCTAACTCCTTCATTTTCTTGGCTAGGTTTTCTTGGAAAATTTTATCTTAAAGTTCATATGAAACATCTTGAGAATAAGGAATATGTGAGGGATTACATGGTACATAATAAATTTATTGAGCAAAGGTATGAGTAACTTGAAAAGGCTCAATTTCATTTAGCACTTCACACTCCTTATCAACCAAACATCCATCCTCTTCTTTCCCCATTATACTATCTTAGTCTAGGTTAGGATGTTAGAATTATAAGTCTTTTCTTGAGGAAGGGTGGGAAGAGTTTGTATAGGATCAAGATTCATATCAACTTCATAGTCTTTGTCAAGACTTTTCTCCTTTTTTTCCCCAAGACTCTACTATCTTATTCAAGCTTAGGATGTTAGGATTAGAGGTCTATTTTTGAGGTGATGGGGATGAAATATGAGAGGGAAATAAAGGATTTAAATCCACTTATTTGGATTCTAACATGGGATCCTAAAAATTAATATTAGCTAACTCAATTTGCCTATTAATAATAGCTTCAAATACAAGATTTGTCCTCTGAACTCTTTCATTCAACTGATTAAGAAGAGGATGAGTTTTATATATTTGATTTGGCTCATGAGTAGGGGTCATATATGACTGATAGGAAAATTTTGAAAGTGGGTATGAATTTTTATAGGTATGGTTAGGTTTCCTTTCACGAAATCCTAACCTATCCTCTAGGGAATAAACTAGACCACTCACATCAAACATCTCACTTGTGAGCCTTTACCAATTGGCTCTCTAAATATGTACCCTCTCTCTTTTGATCACATATAATTGTTCTCTCACCCTATGAATAATATTACTACAAATATCTAGACCACATCCCCTTTGAGTTTTAATATCCAACTTATAGTTTTCATATCCCAAGAGTGTCTTATTGAAAGTGGAAATGGGTTGGTTTGAGGAGTGGCTAGGTTGACTAGGAGCAAGACATGGAGAAGACTAATTATATGACTGACTAATCCATGCATGGGATGAAAAGAATAATATTATATCTGGTAAAATTAATATTTATGATGGTAAGGATCATGACAATATTGACCAAGGACTTGTTCATATTGATAGGGAATGGCACAAGCTTGTAATGTCTCACCAGCTTATAGAGAAAAAAATTCAACACCAAAGTTAGTAATTAAAATTAATTTAAGGAAATAACATAAGTAAAACATTTATAACAATATTCAAAGGATAATATAGGTTTCTTTACTAGATTATATATCTTTGGAGATGCCATTATTGCTTGAATAGATGCCTTTAAAGGCTGATTATTGAAAAATAACACCAAAAATATTAAAACCTCTTGGACCAAGAGTCCCATAGTGCATGTCAAAAATTATTATCACTTGGATTTTAACCCTTTGAGGAGATATAAAATCTCTCCTAATCCATGTGGCATAATGGAAATACCTCTAGGCTTGCGAGTAGCCTAAGGATGAGGTGAATCTCTAGATAGGGCTAGCTCCCTTGTTTGTACCACTTTAGATTGCAAATAATATTAGCTTAGGGGGTGAAAATGGAGACACATAACTAAAATATATCTAATATAATATATTTTATACACAAAATAACATGATGACATCCAACCATATGCATATTACACTTGAAATCAAAGGACCAACTAAACATACACATCTCCAATCTTCATCTTCTCACATCAATGTTACATTATGAGGTTATGGATGAATGTGAAAAGCTAGGAGGACTATAAAATAGGCATATTAGGTAAATAATGAATAGGATAACTCATTAAATATTATACATTTCTTGAAACACTTCACATGCCCTACAAGAAGAAGCTTTCCAACTACAAATAGATGATAGAATAAAACACCATGCTAAGGAATCCATAGTCTTCACTTATGAAAAATCAAAATATTCCAAATGAACGCACTAATAAAATTCATTGAGGAGGTAAAAATCAATATTTTTATTTATTTAAATGTATAAATTTGATCAAGTCTTTCCCATACTCAGGTGGAACATCGCTTACAATGCCAAAATGGCTAGTTCTTATAAAACATGAGAAAGAGAAGAGAAGATAGAAGTCTAAGGGTAAAAAGAACACTTTTGAAGATGTTAAAATAAGTTAATTTTA
This sequence comes from Torreya grandis, assembly GCA_037957365.1. Classification (NCBI taxonomy): domain Eukaryota; kingdom Viridiplantae; phylum Streptophyta; class Pinopsida; order Cupressales; family Taxaceae; genus Torreya; species Torreya grandis. The sequence goes on along the minus strand of JARHVA010004334.1, from coordinate 48,941 downwards.
AATTATAAGAGGATTTGTGATGAACTAGGAAATTTTACAAGATACAAGTATCAATCCAATTCATAAACCTCATGAAAAGTGGCAAGAAACTCCTCATTTTGGCTTAAAAAATTGCCTACATAAATAAACCTATTTTAATTTATTATAACTGATTGGTACCAGGTATTATTATTAGAATAAATTTTAATAACATAATACATGTCTCTCCATGCATTGGTTTAAGGCTTGGTCATCAGGGGTCACCTAGAAAGGAGCAATCATCATCTATAGTCCAAAAAACACTCCTTTCATGTACCATACACACTTGGCTTCCAAAAAGAGATTCGTTTCTCATGAAAATATTTAAAATTAATTGAATTAAATTTTTTAATTCCATCCATGGAATTATAATCATTAGAAACACCTTAAAAAACCATCCATTTGAAGTTTTCACACTTCTCCCTAGCTTGTCCATTAGGACAATTTTGATTGGCTGAGTTGAAACACCTAGTTTGGACACTTAGAAGTTTATTAAAGGCATTAAATGACCATAGGTAGTTATAAAAATTATATATATAACTCCCAAACCTTATTTCATCTTCAATGTCTTCTTGTAGCCTATAAAATACAAAAAATGATCAAAAGTAGCTTGTTTCTCGCCCCGTCCATACAAGTCTGTAACTATAAGTGACATGTGATGGATATTGAGTGAGTAATATGAATTTTAAAATATTTTTCTTAAGTAAAATATTTTATTAGATCATATTTATAGCTCCATCTGCATCATCAGGTCTCTATAAGGGTTTAACAAGGGTTTTAGGTTTGCTTGCCCTCTTAAACTTCATTCATAAAAGCTTGACATCCAAGTTTCCAAAAAAGACTCCTAATTTTATTTTCAATAACTTTAATAACTTACCCAAACTCCTTTGTCTCCCATGCATATCCTCTAGGAAGATATGATCATTTGAAGTTGCCTATTTAAGCTTGTTTTCCTCTTTCTTGTAGGTCTGAGTTAGATTTTGAGCTAAAAATAGATTATTTTGTGTTTCTTATACATAAAAATAACTTTAAAACATCTTTATCCACCCCATGAATATAATCCATCATGTTTCAATGCATATCTCATACCATAAATGTGACTGACTTCTCATTTAGCCACTAGGTTTAAACCTTGCCTAGTAGGTCTGAGTGCAACATAAGCCCAACTAACCTTTGATGGCTTTTTTTACCTCTTGATAGATTAATAATGCCTATATTCATCCCATTCACATGTTTAAATCATCTATATATCTTATCAAAAGCTAAAAATGAGGATGACTTCCTCATTTAGTATTAGGTTTTACCATTCCTCATAGCCCTAACTACAACATCTATGGTTCAAACCATTCCATTGAGATTAAATCTAGATAAATTAGTTATTAATGTTTATATATGTGTAATAAATATTTTCAAAACTTATTAAAATGTTTATATGTATCTTTTCTTCACCCTATCACCCATTTTCTAAACTTGCCAGTGTTTGTGAATAAGGAAGTAACTCTTATATAAGACCAAATAAGGGGCAATTCCCCTATTATCTTAGTAAAAATAAGTATTTAGGATTATTAATAAATTAATGAACACCACCACACCAAAATTTATCCCTTTTTGACCTCATTTACCCTTTCAAATCATGAACAAACTGTATGGAAGAACACTATGTGTAGGGTCCCTTATGGAAACTATATATTGCATTTGAAAGGGGATTTATACACTTAGTTTCAAATTTATAAGAGTTTTGTGATCATTAATGAGTTTTTATGATCTTAATTCATCATAAAAAACTTTTATATACTCCCCATACTTTCTTTGTACCCTTGTCTAACACTGATTGAGCATGACATAACCCTGACTGTGTTTTGACTATACGGTTTGTTATAGGTATTCATATCATTAGGTGAGGTGATTGTTATGAAAAACAAATTATTTAGTTAAATTTTAATTCATACACCATTCTTAACAACTTTTTACTCACCATATATGGCCAAATAAACATCATAACTCATGTATATACTATTATTTGCATCAACTCACCTGTCTAACCTATAGGTGTCAATTTTAGGCTTGAAGGATACCATACAAGTAGTCATAGAGGTCTAAAAGGAATTTTTAAGCTATATGTCTCTTGAAACTTCATTGTTTTAAACTATTATCTTTTTAATCTCCTCTACTTCATTCCAACTTCAAAGATTGAGTCTTTTCTCCTTAACTGAGAAACTTCACTATTGACCCTACCTATAGGTGTGTATTTAAACCCTTGGGCTTGAAAGATGATAATAAAAAAGGTTATACATGAAATAATGAGATCCATTTTATAAACAAAAATTCGTGTATTTTACATTACATGCATTCAATATTTAAACATTTACTCTCCAAACCTTCTTTTTTGATAATTGGGACTCCCCTGTTATAGGTCAACATCTACATAGTGTATAGACTGTGAGTGTCCATGCAAGGCAAATAAAATCCCATCTATTAATTTGAATATATTTATAGGTCATTATTTTCCCTTGAATAATTTCAAACCAATACCAAAATTTTTATTATCTAGGATGGTCAAACCAGAGCATAAGGTCACATTTTGGTTTAGGCCTGTAGATATCTATGCCTAAATTTAGTAGTTTTATAGGCAAATTTAGGCCGTTGAATGACCCATATCCATTTGTTTTTTTCACTTAAATTTTATTATAGTCCTATAAATATTATTGATTACAAATTAAGGTCATTATATTCATCAAACAACTTTGTATCTTTGTTATATGCCATTCTCAAAAGCTTATGGGTCTCTATTTTTATTATTTTAGGGAAAGTTTCCCTAAACCTATCTTCAAGTCTTTAAATCATGTTTTCATGGCCTAAATACCCTATAAATACCTTAAATACATGTTTAACTATTTCCATCTCTCCATGAAAGCATTTTAGTAACATACTCAGCCACCTATAGGTGGTGATTCTTAGTATACAGGCAAATTTAGCTTGGACAATGGTCATGGAATAAACCATATGAACTATCAAAAGCCTCTATAGTTACAATGTATCAATAAAAATATTTTAATTATCCTTTAACTTCTAAAAAATATTACAGCCCACACTAAAGATCTGTTGATGTCATCATGATTCTTGTATGTGTGCAATGGATGTATGTATGGGTAGTGAGTGTCTAGAATGGAGCAAAAAGGATGGTGAAAGGGCATAATTGTTATATAAAATTAAAATAAACCTTAAAATACATGATACTTTTAAAAAAATCTTGAAAAAATATACAATACATCCTTTTCAATGTGAAGATCACTTGCATACATATGGAATAAGGCAACCAATGTTGAATGACTGATCTAACATGGTGGAGACATAGGTTTTTTTTTCAAACTATAGGGTTGTGAGAAAATAAACTATAATTACGTGACATGCATGGAATTTAAATATTAAAGACATAATTTCCTATTCATATGAATCCTCTATATGTAATTCAAACCTCTACAAGTGGGGAATTGACTAAAATTGCTCATGGTGGTACCTTCTTACAAAGTGAGCTATTGGACTTATCAAATAGAGTTGAAATATGAAAATAATAATGAAAAATATTATAAGAGGAAACAAATATTCTCTTGAACCAAAATTATCAAGTGAATTATATGGACCTTCCCAAATGAGAGCTAAACCTATAGGGTGCACAGATTAGCAAGCAGATCTGAAAGGTCAACTTCATGAGGATGGTTCACGAATCAGAGGACACAATTTTTAAAAATATTTATATTTAAATTATTTTATATAATTTTTAAAAATCCTTCCAAAATCTTTTTTCTTGAAACTTCTTGATCTATTCGTACCAAACAAAAAACTACAAGTCACTTTTGTTTGGTAAGAAGGGTGAAAAGGGAGTAGAATAGTTTTGATCAAAATATGGAACTTTCAAACCAATCCTAACATGTAAATAATATTTAGAATCTTAATATTCAATTCTTGACCATTTCCCATGTGTCACACTTCCTAAGGAGGTTGTATAAGTGCTAAACTCTTCTTTTCCTTCAAGAAAACTACCCTTTCTTCTATATAATCTACCATATTTTAGTCATTTTTGTTAATTAGGACTTATAACAACACATGGGGCATGAAATAATTTTTTTTATCCTTAAATTTTCTCAAAAAACATGTACAAATAATTAAATGCACCTTTTTGATCACTAAAATTACTCAAAAGGACATGTTGGCTAATGAAATTTATGACGAACGCTAATATACCATTGAATAACATTTAATGACCTATGAAACACATCATGACAAGATATTATGCCCCCAAAAACATATATAAAATGAAATTTTTACCTATTGGTACCCTAATTTGACCTAAAAGTTAAATTCGGTCAACATCACCTACAACCACCTTAAATATCCAATACTCAATCTAAGCATGTATGTTATAAAGGCCATGACCAGGTTTCAAACCTCACACCCTCATGGAATCATAAGTAGACCTCTTAATAAAATCCAAATACATGATAATATTCAAGAAGATGTTTTAATTCCTAATGAAGTGTTTTCAAACAAAGGAAAATGGGGGAAGGTCAATATTAGTCTTAAAGGCTAGTTCAAAGCACCTAGTCCTAGATAGTCATTTGAGGCCTCTATTTGGATGCTCATATATTTCATCAATAACGGATTCAGAGAAAATGATCCTAATATATTTTATATATCCATATGAAATTTAAATCTATTAATATTGAGGTTTTTTAATGCTACTCCTTTATAACCAAAGGTTATGACTACTAACATGTTCAAACAACCTATAGAAGAATACAAGACCACTTCTCTACATACCTATATTGATGCACCTTTCTCATGTGAACTCAAGCTTGTAAGATAAGTTGGAGAGGTCAATGTACCTAAAATACATTATAATAGTTTTTTCTTTAGGGGTTTGTACTCTATGAATCATTGCTAAGAGTCCTAGCACCAAAAACTTCTTTAAAACCCTCGACAAACCTAATTTGGAAATATTGAAATTTTGGCATCCTATCATCCTATAATGGTTTGAACAACACCTAAAAATTCAAATACACCCAGAGAAGGACCTAATTATCATACTTGATTGTAAAAAATCCATACAAAAGTGTCAACATACTATACTTTTCCAATAAATTGAATAGAAAATAAGGTACAAAGTTGTTATGAGAGATGCCAAACATTTAAAGGAAAGCTTTTACACTTAATAGATATCTTAAAGTCATCATATGCTCCAACATATGCCTATAAGTGCCTTTGTGGGTTTCTTCTAAAGAGCCAGTCTACAAAAATGAAGAATAAGGAGACAACCAATGAGTTTGACATAATTGTAGGTATTTCTTGATCAAAAGGGCTCAGGTTGTGATGTAATTAATTGTTTTAGACCTAAAAAATCATCCATGTATAGCTTATAAATCTCTCATACAAGACTTTCATAGTTGCCAAACACCAAAATCTAGGCTATTAGGCTTAATTGGCCTACTTGATCAATAAGAAACTTGAATATTGGCCTAGAAGGTTGATTAAATTAGTTAATTATTAGATAATACACCTAATAACTAATTATTTTAATGGTAAAAAATTATACTTCATGGAAATTAGGGATAATGGGGCAGTTATCAAGCCTCACTGGCATATGACGTGGAGTTACATAACTAAATGCCTCATGGAGAAGGCTTTTACTATACCTGTTTCAACATTTATAATTTAAATAAGGAGAATAAGTGCAAAAAATATGGTTTACATAGACTCTTTAAGAGTCAAAATTTACTAGGAATAGGCATCAATGCTCCAAGCATATCATTTAGGGTACCTACTCAACCATAGGAGACCAACACATGGAAAAGGTGTATGGCATGACTATTGTAATTTATCTAACTATTTTAGTTAATGTATGGTTGTAATTTATGAGCTCTTATCCTATTATCCATGCCATTATCCCATACTTCTCTATCCCATCCTCTTATATATTCATGCCTTATGGCCTTGATTTATATCCCTTAGGTTAGTATGAGAAACTATACAAGGTTTTGTACTTACAAACCTATTAGATTGATGAATATAACATTTTAGATTATTCATGATCAATACATAGTGTGTTTACACTTGTTTTGATATGAATAAATTTTTAATCTTCCCTTTTATAGGTTCAAGTCTCACTTAGTTGTTAATGAGATTTCTTTGCAAGTCATTTAGTGTGTTATGATTTTTATGGATGAAGTGGAAGTCTTATTGTAATTTCCTTGAACCAAGCCTTATTATGATCTCCCTCTGGGTTTAATCATTCAAACTAATGTCTAGGTGAGTCATTGTTTCTTAGAATTCATTGAAGGTAGTGTTTTAGCTCTATGCATTATCCACTAGTGTTGTTAAGAGTCTGAATTTGAGGGGATGAGTGAAGCTCATGTTTCATCATCATTATTAGTGGAACAATGAAGGAGTTTAAAAATTAATATTAAAGAGATTCAATGTTTGGATCATCTTAGCTCACCTCATACCCCCTTTCTAATCACCATCTTATTCAAAGCTGGAATAGTCACCTATAACCATATATCTTGGCTTAGATAGTGATTCAAAGTGGATACTATAGTTTAAAGTAGTTTATGGGTTGATAGGTGTATGAAATCAGTTTCATATATGATCAATTACATTAGGATCTTTCCTTATAATGGAATATTACCTCTTGTACTAACATATCTAGGACACATAACTTTGACCTACAACTATCATGCTTTATCCCAGTAAAATGAGGTATAGTTGAGGTGAGTTGTCAAGGTGAGAGATTGATTGGTGTTTTTTGAATGAGTCAAGTAAATACACATGAATAATATAAAACACTAAAATAAAACATTAAGAACCATTCTAGCTTGCAAGGCAACCTCACATGACTTAGTAGTCCATACAAGTCCAATCAGACACCTACAGGTAGAACTTGATTATGAAGTCAGTATAGGTTGTGTTTCTAGTGAATATTTGGACATTAATTTGATTTTTAAGTTAATTAATGTGTGATAGAGTATGATTAATCATAAATATACTTAATAAGGCTACTAAACACCATAAATGGAAGGTACAATCGAGAAACCTGAAGGTTAATCTATATGCCTACTTAGATAAAAGTCATTCCAAGAAGGGTGGAACTAGGGTTGTAAGGAAAAGAAGATGAAAATTATAAAGAGAGGTATGATTCCTTTATCAATTATCATCTATATTTCTAATAAGTTATTTTTCCCCTAGAGATGGAACACGGCCCAAATTGCCTAAACTAGGCCTAATGTAAGCCTGACAAACCTATGTATGCAAGTTTGAAGATCATGAATACTATATGATCATTATAAGAATTATAATAGTTTAAAAAGTAATTCATAAGTTTATATTGAGGATTTTAAGTGGAACTAGTCTCAAAAATAGGAGAGACAGACTTTGAAGACCCAATTAGGCCTAATAGGCCTAATCTAATAAACAAAGTCCTGCATCCAATCAAAGATATTTTGATTTTTAAGTAAAATCGAATTGTAAACCTCTAAATGAAGATATATGGTATTAATTCATATGTCTATATACCTCAGGTGAGGTATAAGTCATTAAAACATAGACCTTAGGGATTCCTAGTCTTGACTTCATACAAACCTTAGGCCAAGTTGAGAGTGCATAAAGGATTAGGTTAAGAATTTAGTGATTTAAGAGAGTTTAATAAGGTTTGATATTGGTTTAAAAAATTCTATTTAATTATTTTTAATCCCCCATGTCACCTAAATGTGCCTTAAACATCCAATACAAGGTCTAGGCCTGTATGGCCTAAAGGCCATAACTATGTTTCAAATCTCACACCACCATGGAATCATAAACATACCTCTCAATAAAATAAAAATACATGATAAGATGTAGGAATATGTTTCAATTATTAATGAGGTGTTTTCAAAAAAAAGGAAAATAGGGTAAATGTCAATTTCTATTTTAAAGGCTAGTTTGAATCACACAGTCCTAGATAGGCATTTGAGGCATTTGTTTATATGCTCTTATCTTTCATCACCAAGGGATTAATAAAAAATTATCATAATATATTTTATCTACTCATATTCAATTTAAATACATAGAATATTGATTTTGTTTTAGGTGCCCACCTTTATGAATAAAGGTTAAGACTGCTAACCTATTAAATTTGCCTACAGAAGAATACAATTCCACTTCTCTACACACCTATCTTGATACACATTTTTCATGGTAACTAAATATTTTAAGATAAGTTGGAAAGTTTAATTTAAATAAAATATATTACAATATATTTTTATTTATGGGTTTGTACTCTATGATCCATTACTAAGAGTCCTAGACACTTAAAAAATCTTGAAAACCCTAGGTAGACCCAGTTTTATAAATATTGATATTTTGGCATCCTATAACCCTATAATGGTCTAGAAAACACATATAATTTTAGGTACACTTAGAGGAGGACCTATTCATGGTATCTTATTATATGAAATCTATTTGCAAGTGTCAAGATACTATACTTTTCAAATAATTTTAATAGAAAGTAGGGTACATAGTTACTTTGAGAGATTAAATAATTAAAAGGGAAGGTTTGAAACTTAATATATATGATAAATTAATAAAATCATAAAATAAAAAATTAAGTTCCTCTATGGATTTCTTATAAAGAACTAGTTTGTAGAAATGAACAACATGGAGACATAGGTAGCTAGTTTAACATAATTACAGGTGTTTCTTGGTCAAAAGGGCCCATGTGATGATGTAAGGAGTTTTTTAAAACCTAAAAATCATAAATATACAAGTTATAAAGATATAATATAGTTATTGCATGGCTTACAAACACAAACAATCAAGCTACTAGGCCTAATTTGCCTATTTGGCCTACTTGATCAACAAGAAACTTGAATATTGGCATAAAAGGTTGATGAAATGAGTTACTGCATAGGTAATACACCTATTAAATGATTATTTTAATCATTAAAATTCAAACTTAATTATAATTATTGAGAGTGGTGTAGGTATCAAACTTCCTTGGCACATGAGGGGGAGTTACATCACTAAATGACTCATGGAGAGGTCTTTTACTAGACCTATTTCAACATTAATAATTGATAGAAGGAGAATAAGTGGGAAAAATATGGTGTACATGGACTCTTGATGAGACAAAATTTACTAATAATAGGCATCAATGATCAAATTATATCATTCAGGGAACCTATTTAACCATAGTAGACCAATGCATGGAAAGGGTGTATGGCATGACTATTGTAATTGATGTAACCATTGTATGAATGTATGATGTTCATTAATGACCTATTATCCTTTTATTAACACCATTATCCCATAATTATCTCTCCCATACTTCTACATATTCAATGTTATGGCCTTTATTTGCATTCCTCATGCTGGTTTGATGAAACTCTACCAATTTGTATACTTGCAGACCTATTGGACTGATGAATAAAACATTATAACTTCTTCATGATTAGTATTTAGTTTTTTCATATTGTTTTGATATTCATAAGTGGTTTAATCTTACCTTTTTCATGTCCAAGTCTAATTTAGGTGTTAATAAGCTTTCTTTTTAGGTCATTTAGTGTATTACGATTTTGACGGATTAAGTTTGAAGTGGAAGCTTGATTGTAAGTTCCTTGAGCCAGGCCTTCTTCTCATCACCCTCTAGATTTATTCCTTAAAACTAAAATTTAACTAAATTAATTTTTTTTTAGAATCTATTTAAGGTAATTTTTAAGATCTATGAATTTTCCACTAGTGTTGTTAAGAGTTCAAAGCTAAGTGGATGACTAAGTATGTTGGTGTATCACCACCACTTAGAGTAGGTTTCCTTTAAGCAATAAATTTACCCTTTTCATCCAAATAGAGTTAGGTCATAGAGAGAGAATTAAAGAGATAAATCAAGGGAGATATCCCCATAAAACTAAAGGCTTGGCCTATATAGTAGGTAACCCATAGCCTATAGGTCAATCTAATGTTATTCCAGGTTTGAGGACAGTTCAGACACTCCTCAAAAAGGGTGCAACTTTGGTAGCTAACAATAACATTAATAAAGATACATGGAAAATGTTTTTTAATTATTTTAAATGTGGATCAGACATTGGTGCAATAAATTTTCTTGTTACTTGATAGGGAGTGCCTATGCCATTTTTATATAAATTGGGGTTTTGACATATTAATAATACTAGCAAATATGAGGTATTCATTTTAGTATTGTATAATAATCATACCATAAAAATAAAATATTTTAAGATAGATGTGTTGGGGAATCTAGAACAACAAACCTACTCTGATCCCACTTGTTAAGATCTTGCTCCTCAGAAAGAGTACAATATGATTACCACATACAAGCAATTAAACATGCAGAATTATCTAGAAGTACAAGTAACTAGAATTCACAAATAGTACAGAATATGAGAGACAATACACAATCTTGTATTAATACTCATCTAGAAAGAAAATACAATAAAGAATATGCCACCTCTTCTCCACACCTCTCAGAAGCTTCCCACACCTCAAGTGTTCAGTAATTTTCTTCAAGAGTTCACTCTCCTACCAAAAATGGTCCCAACACACAACTCACACACATAATTGGTGTTCACCTCCAACTAGTCAGTAATAACCCTGCCAGTACACAAGTACTCAAAGTACTTCAAGTAGATCTCCCATAAGCTTGCAACAACCTAAAACTCAACAGACCTTACTTACACATGTAGATCTTCAAATGTGGCCTTGCACACCTGCTGACCAAGATTCTACAACTGAAAGAAATCCTTTTCTTGCCTTTAATTACAATACATGCTAATGGGTCTATAAATAGATCCCAAACTAAACAATAACTTAGACTTCTAATTTACAATAATTAGACACACAACTCAAGACTAAAAATAGCCTTTACATGCAAACACTTGGTTCAACAAACTAACTGTCCGTGCAATGAATAGTTTTAGAACTACCACAGGTGACCGACGTCAGTCCCTATCTGCCTAAAGGTGACTGATGTCGGGCAACCTCTTGCTGATGCTGATTGTCTTCAGTTCACACCTACCAATGTCAGTTGCCTTCTACACTATACTCTACCAATGCCAGTCTCTCTAGAACTCATCAACCTCCTCCATGTCTGCAATAGTTGAAGCTTTTAGCTCCACAACCTAACAATCTCCCACTTGCAGATAAATAGCTGCAACTGTACCTATACTTGTACATCATCTAGTTTACTCCCTTGGCTTTGTATCCCTCTTCAAAATCACTCTTGAATACCAACCACCACAAATCCTATGGTGCAACTCCTATCATTCAAATCACCTGCCACATCTGCATCTACAAACCCATGTAGAAAACAACTTGACCTTGCATAGCATGTCGACCTACTATTGGTCCCTCTAAGAATCCACTAAATTGCCCTCCAGTGCTTCTTTCCTAGATTAGCTCTAAACTTGTGACAACTCCCACTGCTTGGGAAAACTCAGGTCTAGTACATACCATGCACTTAACCTCATTATGTGAATCAAGACACTATCCATAAAACTGTCCAACCATCGTTGTGCTAACTGGTCTCACACAATCATCCTGAAATAAAATCAACATGTGACCTTCCATGTCCCTAGAACAAACTCATGACAAATAATCTTCCTGCTCCTAGATTCCTCATGACATACTTCTGAACTAGTTTTACCTTTAGTTCAATAACTCCCTATATATGTAACCCTACAATAAGCACATCATATAGTAACAGGGTAATGTAGCTAATATTATCCAACCTAGTAAAGAGAAACACAATGATCAAACCTCCATTGTCCTGCAACTTACTCAAGACCATATACCCTAGCCTTTCATCTCACATGTCCATTCCTACTCTTCTTTATCCTAAACATCTATTTGTCTCTCAGTGCTTCCTTCCAACTGGCAACTCCACCCAAAACTCTTGTTTGGTTCTCCTCCAAGGAATCACATCCTTCATCCATGCCAAGCTCCCACTATTTCTTGGATCTACCTGTTCTGCTTCTTTAACAACTTCCTAGTTCTTTACCATCAGTGAGAAAAAAGTAGTGTAAAGAAGGGAAATGATGAATTTGAGGCTTACATACCCTTTAAGTCCTCCATATGGGCACTTGAGACTCCTTGACAGCTTGTTGTCCACCCAAAATCTGTCTCAGTGATCGATGATGATCACATCTCAGTCTGCACTTGACCAACATCGGTTCTATGTGACTACCTCATCACTGACATCAATTTTCCCTAACCAACACTAGTGTTTATTTGTCCCTAAGTCACTGACGTCAAGCTGTACATAGCCAACATCGGTCCCTGTCTAGACATCGATGTCAATTTTCTAACTGACGTTGGTCTGTGTTTTTCTTGTGAGAAATTACTTCTACCTGTGAGCTCCTTTTGGATCAAAACCCTGTCCAAGTTACCCTTGCTCTGCTTAGAATTCTTTAGACCCTTTCACTGATCTCTATCTGTCACATTCTCCTTAAAAACCAAGGCTTTCCTCCTCTTGTCACGAACATCAAATTCCTTAGGAAACGTTACCTTCTTCTTCTACATATAGAAATCTCAATTTCATGCTTTTCAAATCTGAAATCATACCCTTTGACTCAAGAACATGCATCTCCTTCTTATTCATGTGACCAAGCCTATTAAGCCACATCTTCGAATCTATAGCTGAAGTAGATAACCCAGAAAGAGAATCAGTAATACAAGTAGATAGATAAAGTGTACCTACTTTCTTACCTCTTGCTACAACAAGTGCACCCTTGGTAACCTTCCAAGAGTCTGCTGTGAGAGTTACTATGCAACCCTCATCACCCAAACTTCTAACATAAATCAAATTCTACTCCAGAACTGGGATATGCATGACCTCCTTCAACACCCATGTGTTCCCTGTCTGCAATTTTAGCTTCACTTTCCCTTTGCCAACCATATGACAAGGCTTACCATCCCCTAAATAAATTTATCCAAAGTCTCCCTAGACATATTCATGAAAAAATTCCCTATTTGGGGATGCATGAAAAGAGGCACCAAAATCTAAAACCCAAGATTCTACTTTATCTAAGGAACATACTAGAGCATCATGTGCAATAAAATCCACAACATCTACTTCTTCTTCATCTCCTTCATGCTGATCTTCACCGAACCAACAATCTCTCTTTAAGTGCCCTTGCTTTCCACATTTCTAGCAGGTTATTCTGCCATACTTAGACTTGGATCTCCTGCCTATCTTTGACCTTGACCTCCCATGCTCGATCTTCTCTCTTTGCCTTCCCCTACTTTCCACACTCAAAGCATTTCTTGATGATTCACCTGTACTTTTCCTGCGAATCTCTTCATTTAAGATTACACTCACAACATCATCCACTTTTAAGATTTTTGAAGTAGACACAGTATTGTTAACTACCATTACCAAACTCTCCCAACTTTCAGGTAATGAACATAAGATTAAGAGAGCCTTAATTTCATCATCAAAAACAATATTGACTGAATTTGACTGGTTTACCAAACCATGGAAATCACTAAGATGACTATGAATAGATCCACCTTCCAACATTTGCAAATTAAATAATTGCTTCATAAGAAATAACTTATTCGAAGCTGAGGGTTTTTCATATATATTTGCCAAAGATTCCATCAACTCTACCATTGTATTAGCATGTGATAAGTTGGAAATCACAGATGATGCAAGACTCAACCTTATAGATCCCAGAGCCTTCTGATCAAGAACTTCTCATTCTTCATCCTTCATATCCCACGGCTTGCAATCAACCCCACCCAACGGTAAGTACAAATCTTTTTGATACAGATAATCTTCAATCTACATCCTCCATAATTGATAGTTCTTGCCATTAAACTTCTCCATTTGTAGCTTAATTTCTTCTGCCATTACTATACTCCCACTCAAATAGAAACCCCTGTGAGTAACCTGTAATCAACACACACTAACCAGATCTAATCCAACCTATTAGTATCCCAACCAAAAGCTCTGATACTAGTTGTTGGGGAATCTAGAACAACAAACCTGCTCTGATCCCACTTGTTAGGATCTTGCTCCTCAGAAAGAGCACAATATGATTACCACATACAAGCAATTAAACATGTGGAATTATCCAGAAGTACAAGTAACTAGAATTCACAAATAGCACAGAATATAAGAGACAATACACAATCTTGTATTAATACTCATCTAGAAAGAAAATACAATAAAGAAGATGCCACCTCTTCTCCACACCTCTCAGAAGCTTCCCACACCTCAAGTATTCAGTAATTTTTTTCAAGAGTTCACTCTCCTACCAAAAACTATCCCAACACACAACTCACACATAGAATTGGTGTTCACCTCCAACTAGTTAGTAATAACCCTACCAGTACATAAGTACTCAAAGTACTTCAAGTAGATCTCCCATAAGCTTGCAACAACCTATAACTCAACATACCTTACTTACACATGTAGATCTTCAATCATGGCCTTGCACACCTGCTGACCAAGATCCTACAACTAGAAAAAATCCTTTTCTTGCCTTTAATTACAATACATGCCAATGGGTCTATAAATAGATCCCAGACTAAACAATAACTTAGACTTCTAATTTACAATAATTAGACATGAAACTCAAGACTCGAAATAGCCTTTACATGTAAATACTCGGTTCAATGAACTAACTGTCCATGCAACGAATAGTTCTAGAACTACCATAGGTGATCGACGTCGGTCCATGTCTACCTAGAGGTGACTGACATCAGCCGACCTCCTACCGATGCCAGTTGTCTTCAGTTCACACCTGCCGATGTTGGTTGCCTTCTGCACTATACTCTGCCGATGCCAGTCTCCCTGGAACTTAGTAACCTCCTCCATGTCTGCAATAGTTGAAGCTTTTAGCTCCACAACCTAACAAGATGATGATTCAAAATTAGTTTTTAATCATGTTATATATGTTTATTAGACAAAGGTAGAAAAGATAATCCCATATAGAAATATGGTACACTATTTATGTGCATATTTTGAATTTTTTGGTTGATAATATTTTAAAAAAATACAATCATCATTTAGATGCTATCTATAGTGGAGATTATTTAATATTAATTGACATAAATTATGATCAATTAATATCTACTATGTGATCTTTATGTAAACCTTCAGTTTCAAAACTAGATTTAGTATCTTTTTAGTGTCAACAATGACACGTAGTAGAAAAGGTTCAAAAAGGTTTACTCATATATATATAATTTTATTTGAAATAAATATGTTGCACTATATACTTTTACCAAAAATGGTAAGTGTAAATTATATATTGACACATTTAAATATACTATTATTGGAGCATATTTGTTTAAATGGTCATTTGAAGGATAACTACTTTGATGCCTAAGCATTTAGGAGGCTAAGTTAGTAGTGTAACATGTACATCAAAATGAATTTGGTATATGCTTTAGTGGAAAATAAATGTCATATAAGATTATTTATATAGGTTATTATTTTCCTAATATGTAAAATGAATGCCAATAATATAAAAAATTATGCAAAAAATGCCAATGACATGGTAACTTAAACCACATCCCTTCACATGAATTATGTCTAGCATGTTTAAATTGAAAAATTATTCATGTTGAGGGTTTAATTTGATAGGAAAATTAAAAATTAAATCATCATGTGGGCATAAATTTATAATGATAACAACTAAATATTTTACCAAATGGATGGAAGGTATATTTTTATAGTCTACTAAATTAGAGGACATATTTTAAGTTCTTAATGACACATATTATCTCTCACTTTGGGATTATTTTAACTATCATTATCAACAATGGTACATATTTGAAGGATAATACTTTTAAACATATTAATAGTAGAATTAGCCATACATTATCTTCTCCTTATTACCCTTAGGGCAATGGATAAACATAAGCTATAAATAAGACTATACAAAAACCTTGAAGAGTAGAATTACTAAATTTGGTGATGATTGTCATAAAAAAATATTTTATGCACTATGGGCTTATCACAAATCATTTTCACTCATATTAGGGATGATCCAATTATTTTGTATACAAGAAGAAGCAATACTTCCAATAGAATTTGAAATTCCATCTTTACAAGTATCCATCAAATGGACTTATTACATAAAATTTGTATAGATAGAATTGTTATCATGAGTCATAAACATTAGTAAATAGAAGCATATAGTGAAATGAAATCTTAGAAAATATCAAAATCACATTAAAATTCATGTAATAAAAAAATATATGGTATATAAATTTAGGATGGTAACTCAATTTTAAAGGAAAATATAAGAAATGCCAATTGAAAATAGGAAACTAAAGACAAGTTCAAGCCTAATTGCTTGAGTCAATATATGATTACAAAAAAATAAATCATAAAATTTTATGGTTTGAATTTATTATAAGGAAAATTAATTAGGAATACAATGAATTTTATGCATGTATGATGGTTCTATACTTGATCATTTAAAAATTTAACACACACACACACACACACACAAAAAAAAAAAAAAAAAAAATAAAAAAATAAAAAAAACACACACACACACACACACACACATATAAAAGTATAAAATTAAATAACTATGCATGATACATGTAGCTCATTTACATCTATTGATTTTTGGTTTAGTATATGTATTAATTATATTTATACACTTTTATATCAAATATGCTTCACAATTGTAATTAAGTGAGTTGCAGAACATGCAAATTATAACATTCATATGTAGTTTTAGATAGTGATACTATCTCATGCACATTTTTTTTTCTTAACTAAAAAACACTATTATAGATAGTCACATGTTGCTATTATTTCATTACATTATAATTATCCTAGTGAACACATCTTATTTTTCATTTAAAAGTTAGCCTCATGGCTTCTATAACTTTTATTTCATCATCCAGGTTCATTGGGGGAATATTTAATGTAGGATTTAATAGTATATCATTATCCCTATTATTCCTACCATAATACAGTACATTTTACAAAATATATCATTATTTTTTACCTTACACATTAACAATATTGGAAACCTGAGTTTATAGATATGATGATGTTATAAATTTCTCATGTTGATAAATTTCACTAATGATTATTGTTTTTAATTTTTTTATTCATGTTTCATGTATAATAGACTTATTTAGATTGTGGACATTCAAAAATGTCTTTGAATATGTATTTAATACTTATTATGTGTTTCCTTACATGTGAGTGACATTTTAACATGTCCCTTGTATGTGTACCCTTGGCCTTTTTGTATGTTTTTGTGATCTTTCATGTACTTTTCATGTGTGCCTCATGTCCATGACTCTTGACTATTATTATTTGACTAGTGTTTTGATGCCATGATGGATATAATTTATCTTCCTTGAGTATTTATATATCAATATAAAGTATTAAATATATAATCATTATTTATTGGGTTCCTAATTACTAACATCTATCTAGACATAAAATCATTCATGCTTAGTTTTACTTGTATCATACATACAATATTAACCATATTATCAATTTGATGCCATGATTTCTAAATTTTATCATTATTAATTTAAATTTAAATATTTCTATGACATCATTTTCATAAATTTTATTTTTATCTAAGTTATTTCAAAGGCTTCAAAATGCATTTCAAAATATGGGGCATACACTATGGCTTATCTTAGAAAGTAAGATAAATAGACCATTACATAGACATAAAAATATAATATTATATTAGTTGATCATAGTGCATATTTAATTACCACCTAAATGTACAATTAAAAAACACCATACCCCAAGGATAATGGTGTAGGTAAGGATTATCCAAAACATTGCACTTTCATCAGACAAATCAAAAACAGTATTTTCCAAAATTCTAAGAATCATACTAAGAGTTTAACCCTAAAATGACCTAGATTAGTGTTATCCATTTGTATTATCATTATATATAAATTAAATAGCATAAGGATGGTAATCAAATTTAAAGTAGGTCAATTAGATGTTGAACTCAAATGTAAACATATACTAAATTCATTATGATTAAATAGTCTAAATATAGAAAGTACAACTCTGATAGATATGTAAATGATATATAAGTTATATAATTAGCTTGCTCTAATTCTAATGTAGATATAGATCTAAAATGGTCTAAAAGAAGACTTGAAGGAGATTTTGGAATAGTCATCAAATTTTAGATTAGATGTTTATAGATCTATAAATAGTAAAATCATCCTAGGATAATTACATTGATGATACTATCTAGGTTTAACTCTAGTGTCTTATATTAAATATATATTAAAATAAGATGTGACTACCTAAATTCTTTTAGTTTTTGCTTCACCTTTGTTTTAGTGTATTTAGATCTAGATCATAGGCTACCACTCTTTGTGAAATGGAAAAACCCTATCTTTCAATATTCATAATAAAAGAGGGGAAATGGGTTAGTGGTCACATAGTGTCTAGCTAACCCCAATTATTCCACTATCAAAGGGTTTTTCCTTCATATCCAATACTATAGAAGAAGCCCTCAAATTGATGTAGTTATCCCCTATGTATTGTCTGGTGTGTAAATCATACAATATGTGCAAATTAAGGAAAATAATGACCTAGCTTATAACTCCAAAAAATAGGTTCTTGGGTTGATATGTTAGTACTTAATATATGTATATGTGTTGTCCCCATGACTAATATGGAAATAGGGAAGCTTTGTCAAATTGAATGCTTATTAAAATGATTTTTATAAGTCACTTTTGTATTTTTGTCTTTTTTGTGTAGAAAGTATCATGTTTCATATTGTATTTATATCAATCCCTTTGGAGTAATAACTCAAAATAAATAACTTAAGAATACCATTAGGATATGTTTAACTTTCAAATTAGATGACTTTAGGGCACTATACACTTATGTCAAGATAGATTAATAACATCAATGTGACTGTCTATCTCAGACATTAGTATCCATGGACTAGAAAAGTAGGTATAGGTTTAGAACTTGTAGATATGGAAGATAATTACATCTTAAGCATTATAGGAAAGATATAATACCAGGTCATCAACATAAGATTGGTTATAATAAGAGATAAAAGCCAAAGGGAACAAAGGTAGAGTAGATGTGAGACTTGCAGAAACAAGAAAGGTAATGAACTAAGATGAATAATGCAGGTTTGATTTTTCCAAGCGTATAAGACTTAGGTGTTATATAATAATAAAATATCATCTACATTCCCAAACCCCCTTAA
Source organism: Torreya grandis (assembly GCA_037957365.1). Lineage (NCBI taxonomy): Eukaryota > Viridiplantae > Streptophyta > Pinopsida > Cupressales > Taxaceae > Torreya > Torreya grandis. The sequence goes on along the minus strand of JARHVA010004334.1, from coordinate 29,700 downwards.
TATAGTAACGTAATTGTTATTTTAAAGGAAAATAATGCACCTAAGTGTGAATGCACACCTTCTCTTTCTATGTGACCAACATGAGTGCTTTTAGGTGACTAACATGTAACCAAGAGTGTGTTATATTATAAAATTAGTGCATATAAACTGGGTTGAAATTACTTGAAATATATTTAATTTGAAAGATCAATATGTACTACATCTGTGTGTCAATGTGCCTTACTTATTGGTAGGTTATTTTGAAAAATATGTATCATTATAAAGTTATAGAAATGATATTAGGACACATGTAGTAAAATATTTAAAGTTCATATATCTAAGGAGATAGATAGATAGATACATAGATAGATAGATAGATAGATAGATAGATAGATAGATAGATAGATAGATAGATAGATAGATCGATAGATAGATAGATAGATAGATAGATAGATAGATAGATAGATAGATAGATAGATAGATAGATAGATAGATAGATAGATAGATAGATAGATAGATAGATAGATAGATAGATAGATAGATAGATAGATAGATAGAGTTTTTAAGGCACATTCCCCCAACTTTGTAAAATTTAATTTCCACATGGTAGTTGAGATTAGATCAACCACATAACCCAACGATACTTATATCATAGTGAGGATGGATGATCAAGTAAAACTTAATTTTTTGAAATATTGAATTATTTGATCACCTCAACCATACCAAAAGGCAAACCAACTACTGTAGTAGATTGGCTCACTAAAATTCCATAAAATTCTATGGGGTATCGATACAAAAAGGTTAGTGTTTAGAATCTGAAATTGATTTAAATTTTTCAATATTAGTAACCTATTGCATAGAATATGGACATTATATATGTGTCATGATTAAATTATATATAAAAATAGTAATAATGTATATAATTCTACCATAACTATGATCTAAATCATATAACTATGGTCTTTGGCCAATTCAGATAACTATGTAAATGTAAAGAACATGCTTCCAAATAATTCCCCCTATACATATGAAGAATATGAAAATTGATATAAGTAACAATGTGGAATACATGTGCTTCAAAACATGCCCCCACTATAAACTATAGATGTTAAATATTGAATATATGTGGATAACATGCTTCCAAATCATGATGCCACTAAATCTAAAACTTGATACAAGTAACATATAACTGATATAAATGTAGATAACATTATTTGAAATCATGCCTCCATTGAATCTAATAATTTTGAATATGCAGATGCTGTGCCCATATAACATGCCCCCACTTAATCTAAAAACTATATTGAGTATGCAGAACATGCCTCTATAACATGCCCCCACTAATATTCCCCCTTTGAGGTGAGGGAAGGATAGGAAATGGTACCTACCTCAACTCAAAATTGTAAGACAACTATATAATCTATGATTGTAACCATGTAAAACTTAAAATGGAACATGTATATGTAAACGTATCATCAAAGTCCATAGATGCAATCTAATCACATGTATACCTAATATGCATGATAAAGATAATGGAAACATCTAGATAATAATAGTACAAGCTATAGATACCCACTTTTATCACTTCCATGTCAAGTCATAAAATGAAATGATTCTAAGATATTGCACACAATCTAGTCTAAAATCTTTTATTTATATGATGTATATTTTAAAATTCATCTCAAGGCATCTCTACATGGGATAATTCATCATATTATACCTATTAAACTATCATTCTAGTCATTTTGTCTATTCAATTATCATTATGCTCAATTTCTTTGTTAAACTATCATTCGATTTAATTACCATTTTGGTCAAATTTCTCTAGTCAATTATACTATTCTGATCCATTCAATAATTCTCCTTTGGTTAATCAATTAACATAATTAATTGATTCTTCTAAAAATCATTCTTCTAAATTATATTTCTATTGTAAATAGAATTATAATTTCCTTTCATTTAATTAATTCTTATTTTCTTCCAAGTGAGCATCTACATTCAAGATATGATCTTGAGATTCTTTAAATTGTGCTTTTGTGAGCTAAAATCAATTTGATAAAGTTAATTAATATACAATATTATTCAACTTGGAGATTATATCCTAACGGGGAGTGAGCTGAGTGTTAGAAGTGGGAGTCCATAGGGTTTGTTCTTGGGATGACCATTCTCTAGTATCATTCCCACATTAAGCTATGATGGGTTATTCATGAAAAGTATCTAATGCAATGGACTACTAGTTCAGTGTTGAATGTGATGAGGGTAAGCATGTGCCTTGAAACCTATGTTCAATGTGATGAGGCAAGTCTATATCACATGGATAGGAATACTATTCATCTTTAGTTTGGGCATTCCAAATATAAAAATCTCTATGGTTGTAAATTCATTTTAAAAATCTTGTTATCTAACATTTGAGTTATGTTAACACCTTACAAAGAGGAGATCAATGATGGAGGAATTAGATTGTGAATCTAGTGTGACCAATTTTGGAGTGCAAAGAGAGATGGGTAATTAATATATTTTATGAATTTTATCCTATCTTAATGGATAACATAAATGGCCTTGAAGGTGGTTTAGATCATAATTAGGTTTTGGAAGTGATTATTCCCTAGTTCATTTCATTCTTGTTATTATATGAACTTGTTGATGCCTAAATGTGTAACATAGGTGCTCAAAGTGTTTAAGAAACACTTCTCATTTTATAATTCCTAAAAACTCAATGCATGAGTTGTATATAGTGATAATCTTGTTATATTTGATGGAACATAGGTAGAACAAGTGATTGTTTCATAATATTAATAATATTTGGTGGTTGGGAGTCGGTGTCCCAAAAATTTTACACTTAAAATTTTGGGTTACCCCTATTTAAAATTTTGTATTTTGTCTAATGTGAGTTAGTTGTCCTTGTTAAACTAGCCCCCTAAATAAAATCTTCATCTTTAGTAACTTTGTTTTTTATTTCCTTATTTTCCCAATTGCTTCTAAATTACTTCAATAGATTGAAAACATCTACCTAAGTCCATTACTAAAAAGCCCATTTAATCATCTTTTCTAGAAGATCAAAAAGATAAGTGTTGGAACTCATTTCCAATACAAATTAGGTTATCTAAGTTAAATTAATTGTTAAAGAAAAAGAAGAGTAGTCTTGCAAGTTTGAGTTTCACTATCTAGTTCAAAATGAAATTATCAAGCTACTTTACATTGTATCAAAAGCCAAGTAAGGTTGTCTCAAGAGTCTATCAAACACTGCATAGGGTAAATTAGGTTTTCATAAAGACTTTTCTCATTTAAAGCTACAAACATAATAATGGAGGTTTTTGAACTTGAAATACTCATTAGCCAAGACCAACTCAAGATTATGATGGTGCTTAGCTTCTAAAAGCCAAATTAAGAAAATTTATTTGAAAAACTTGATAAAAAGTTGAAGGCTTACATGGCCCCTTCACATATGTCCACTAAATGTCATTAAATGCATTGGTAGATATAAATATCAATAATTTCCACCTCATTTTCACATGGCATTCAATTTGTTTGACTAAGTCACCATACCTACAGACCTTAAGCTAAGCTTTCAGCCTTTTGGAGAAATTTTTGATTCAATTCTTTGAGACCCATTTATGTTTGATGTATGTAGATATTGTTCCTTTATTTTTACTCCTTCATTTGGTTTGTTTTATTTTCATTTATCCTTGGTAAATTCTAATTTTCTACCATGAAAGTTTTTTTTCATGTACTTGTTTTGCTTATTTTAATTTGTTACTTTTACTTGCTCAAGCAATGTTAAAAAACCTTGCAAAAAATCCCTAAAAACACTAAGCATGTGTAAAAGCTCCTCAAAATTCTATAAAAATCAAGCCCTATATCAAAAACCTAACTACTAAAAAATAGACTAAAAACTTGGGTTCCCCACAACTGCCTACTCACCTAGGATCCTGATCCCAAGCTACTACCTTTGAGAAACCCAAAAAACTCAAGTACCCTACCTACTCATAGTTATAACTTATTATTAATTTTAATTTAAGGTTTCCAATCATATTTTCTATGACCTGATAAATCCAAAGTCATGAGCCTTTAGAAACCCATTAAACCTCCCAAGTAGAACTTGGATTTGTGATTGCTCCTTACTTTTACTTTGGTTTTTCCAACCTAAGTTACTTGACTAAACAAACATGAAGTAGTTACCTTTTAGAAAACTAGATTCTTAATAAGGAATTACTTATCCACATTATTGAGGATTAAGACTTACAATTCATGTAGACTAATTTGGGGTTGTGTTACCCTATTTCTTACTATCAGATACTTGTAGTTTTTAAGGAATTTTTACTACTTGAAACCTAAATCATACTTAGGGATACTATTTGGAACATCAAGTTGACTCTTTTTCAAACTTTATAAACTAGTTGGAGTAGTTACTTAGTGTTGAAAATTACTCATCAAATTCTTCCAAAGATAGTTAAAACCAATGTCAGGGTCAAAATGATCAAAAAGATTAGAAGAAGAAATAGTTGAAGTAGAAGTGTAAGCAACATAGATTAAAGAAGTCCCAGAGTTGGTACTTAAAGAGATCCTAGAGAAAAGTAAGAAGGGTAAATAAAAATATAAGAGAGACAAATCCTAAAAACCAAAGATGAAGTATTATTATAAGGGATATACTATTTATTCATGCATCATTTCTAAGTTAACAGAGATAAGTGATACAGATATGGGACATGTGTCTTTGACTGAATTACTAGAAAGATCCAAAGCCATAGTTAAGACTCTAGTCATGTAGGATATGACTAATATTTGGATTATAAAATTTGTAGCTTTCCTAGGCTCAGTTTAACTTCTTGAATTTTTCCTAATATGTGCCAAATATTATGACTCCCTAACTAGGACTATGAGAGATGCTACTGGTAAAATAGTGATAAGGTTAGATGTCCAATATCTTAAATACTACCTAAAGATTCTAATATCATCAAAATTAATTAATATATCTATGTAAAAAGATAATAGATAATGGGAAATAAAGATAGTATAATGCATTAAGATAATGAATGTAAACTATCTCAAGAAAGTGAAGTAAGCCTCAAGATTTCCAAAGTAGATAGTGAGATCAGACTTGGTTCAAGAAGTAGATGATATAACTTAGTTTCAATATAGGATCAATGGTGGAAATAATTCCAAGTGTTTTAAACTTGGATGTATGTATACATTAGAACCATTGATGTCAATAGGAGATTTATTGTGATAAAATAGGTGAAGATTATAAGTGATAACGTGGATCAATAGTTAAGTAGTGTTTTATAGACTTTTGATTTCAAGATGACCTTTTATTTGGTGTATACAATAGCTTCAACTGGAGAATTTTCAAGTCTAAATACAAAAGGTACATTGGAAACTATGTTAATATATTAATATTATCCTCAATTGTTTTTTTTAGTACTAAAAACATTATAAGGTAGTGAATGATGTATTCTTTTATGAAATCATTTTCAAATTACATGTGAATCTAAAGCACAAAAGAGTATCAGATGAAGTATGGGATATAGTTTCATAATTTGGTTGCATTTTTATTCATTTTCTTGACTTTAAATACATTAGAGTTGGGGGTTTCTCAAGTTCACTAGTTAATTTGCCTAGATACCTAAGTGATAAGTGGATTCTTATGGAGTTATGTAGGTAGTTAGTTGAATTACATGATTTGAAGTCAAAGGCTCATCATCCTACTATCAAGTTTCTAATTATTATTGTTCATTACCACTATCATAGTATCTAAAAGCCCAAGAATGTGTATAAGGAGATATATCATAATTATAACTGAACACATTTTGATGCTAGAGCCAATTTTGATAGTAGAGGGGTGGCCCAAAATATATTTTCTCTATAATATATGCACATTCTTAAACTTAAGGATTTTTGGACTGATTGAAAAGATGAATTTGGTGTGAGAATAAGGGAAAATATTATATTTACTATTGAACAAATCCATGCTTTTCATCTAGCCATAATTCTTAAAGATATGGAAGATGATGGAATTGTAACTAGTGATGCTTTTCATGCAGCAAGGGGAGACAATGTCCTACTTCCAGTGATTATTTTTGGTAAAAGTCATGATAAGACTATTTTAGATAGAACTTCAAATTTTTTGGTCATGACTTCCACTTGTCTTCTCAACAAAGGCTACTATATGAAGGAATTTATGAAAGAGGCTACTCATGTTACTCAGAAGAGGAAGGAAATAATATAAGGAGAAACTACCCAAATGACCACAAATAAGTTAAAGCTAAAAAGAAATGTTGATGATAAATATTCTATAGTAAAAGGCAAGGAACCTATTTAGTCAGTTATTTTCACACCTCCATTGGTCTCTTATAATAGCACCACTATTCCTACTATTTTCACCATTCCTTCTATTTCCACTTCCAATATATCTACCATAGATCCATCAGTACTAATTCCACATCCAAAATCTCATGGCATCAAACCTCATAATAAATATATTTAGAAGGAATATAATGTTCATCCTCCCCCTTCTCCATCTTCTCCACCTACTTCTCCACCCCACCTTCCTTCAACAGATCAACATACCATTGAAAATGAGATATAAAAATAAACTACCAAAGAGGTGATTACATCATATGAGGAACCACAAGAAAACAAAAAATTATTTAAATATAATAAGGACGTAGCATATGTAGTAAAAAATATCTAAAGAGGAAACAGAGGTAGTTATAGAGAAAGAAGCAGAGAAAGTGAAATAAAAGGAAGTTGATAAAGAGAAAGAAGCTAAAATTGAGAAATAACCAAAGAAAGAGATTGAGAAGGTGATAGAGACCCAAGGAGTTTCTTCTAAATATCTAGTGGTAATGAATAACTAGTAATAAATGGTAAATCATCTAGACACCTCCATTGGTACAGACTTCTCATCTTGGTTGGCATTGTAAACAACTCTAGAATCTAAGCAAGTGATAAATCTTGAGTAGATAGAATTATAATTGTTGAAAAGTCTTGATAAGAAAAGAAAGAATCCTAATTATACCAATGTAACTTCAAAACTAATAATTGAACCTATGGGGCAAAATTTTGTAGAGATATCAGTTTAACCATGGGGAATGAGCAAAGGAGAAGTCACTAAAAGTGACTTAATAATTTTAAAGATACCTTTGGGTAAGTTACTACTAAAGGATTAAAGAGAGATAACCAGACTGTGATCAATACTCTCTTTAATAAACTTGATGAGGAGAAGGTTACTAAGGCCAAATTAAAAGAACAAAATTATCAGTTATGAGAAATAATAAATAAAGTTGCTAGGTTTGTTCCACAATAATCTATTGTTTTAAAAGATTCAAATGGTAAACCGGTGATAACTGAGGTAGAAAATATTAGAGATAACACTAAGGTAGTTGATAAGTAGATATAAAAGATGTAACAAATTTCTTAGAAGTTCTTCCCTAAATTTTTAGGTGTTAATATTTTTTTAAAAGAAATTAGCAAAAATAAAAGTAGTAATGAAAGAGAAAGATAATGAGAACGGCATTTTTGAGTTGTATCAGGAGATTATGCAAACAATAAGTCATTAAAGTGAAAAATTTTGATTGAATAAAAATTATCCTAGAAGGATCTATAAATAAGGCAAAAAAAGAAGAGTATCTCCTATCTTTTTGTATGTATATTCTAGAAGCAATATGTGAAGAAATGAAGACTTTGGAGGAAGAAGCTCACAATGAGAATGTGAATCTAAAAGACTATCTCTATTATCTTAATAAAATTTTATCTAATAATGTTCCAAGGACATCAAAGTAGTTATATGAGAAATTCAAGCAATTAATGGATAAATCCACAACTTATTTCACAACTAAATCCATAAAGAAGTTAATCAAATGTCAACAAGAAATAAAAAGTCTCGAGCCAAGAATTGAAAAGGTAAAAGGTCATAGTAGAATACTTGAAAAGGAAATGAAAATTTTTGAGACAGAAAGGCAATCACTTACTAAACCCAATGATGCAACAATATAGTTAACAATGTCTCATTGCATTAAGAGAGAGAGAGAGAGAGAGAGAGAGAGAGAGAGAGAGAGAGAGAGAGAGAGAGAGAGAGAGAGAGAGAGAGAGAGAGAGAGAGAGAGAGAGAGAGAGAGAGAGAGAGAGAGAGAGAGAGAGAGAGAGATGCAGATCTAAAGTCTAGGAGGTGGAATGATTATTGTTGCTCTTATTTTTATAAATTTATTCTTCCTCATTACCATTTTCTTCCAATTCTATTCATTATATTTTTAAATTAACTTTGTCAGAAGAAATTAATTTTGAGTAAATACATTTGGTAGAGTTACTTACTGAGGTATATTACTTTGTAAAATTATAAGATTCAAGTAATATGGTAAAACACCATTGATTGAAATCATTTTTTGAGATTAAATTACTTAAGTGAGATTTTCACAACAAGACCAAGAAGTGATACATGTTCTTATTTGTTACATGCCACACAAGAGAAACTTATGGAAAATGGCTCCCAATGATTTCAATTTTCATCACAACACATGGGTTTTGAATAATTTATTTCCTATTTGAGTTGGGTATCTATTTTTGTAAAAACATATAAGAGATTATGATAATTTTTGCATAAAAATTTTAATTGAATTAAGAGAATTGAAGTTATTTAAAACTTTGTGTTTAGATTTCTAAAAATTTCATTGTATGAAATTGGTTCTAAGTGATTGAGAAAGAAGTTGTTTTCTATGGAAATTTGTGTCTTAAGAGATATTTTATGGATTTGTGAATATTACAATGGTAAACTTTGTGATATATTTATTCCAAATATGAATTTTAGTTTTTCTTAGTCATTTGTTGAAAATATGATCATATCTTGAATGTTTATTTGTTTGTGTAGATTCAATAAGATCTATAATATTGCTTATTGTGAAGTATAAATTCTTTTTATTCACATGTTCTAGTTTTTAACTCTTGATTTTCCAAAGTTTCTTTACATATTCTCTAAAATAGCTGATTACTTGTTACAAAATCACCTTGTTATGTTTCATGAACACTATGATTAAAGTTATACCCTAGACACAAAGCAACTTGTACATAATATATATAATTTGTGAATAAATATGAGTAATAGATAATTAGAAGTAAGTAGACATAAATATATGGGATCTTAACCATTAAATAAAGGGTATTCAATCCCATGACTACCTAGGTAATTTTGTTAGCTTGAAAAATATGTAGCCAATAATTTCTAACTCCAACAGGGAATGAATAACTAAACTCCCATATCTAAAAATATATTTTTCCTTCAAGCTGAGTTAGATGTAGTTAATATTTAGTCTCCCATAATTTATATGTATTTCAAAGCATTTACCTTAAACATTTTGTGTAGAGTCAGTTACACACTTTTGAGTAAAATGTGATCGCACTAAAGTTAAATCCACTTTCTAAACATAGAAACATCACTTTTTATTGGATTTCTACATGTTATTATGTTTAACATTCTATTTACCTTAAACTTGTTTCATGCTTTTTAACCACTACCAAAATATTTGCCTATAAATTAAATTAATAAGAGTAATCCTTAGAAGAACTCCTACATTTCAAACCAGCAAATTAACCTTTTACCATAGCAAGGAGAGATCAAGGCCAAATAGATGATTTATTTGAATTGCAAGATCAGTTCAATTTTAGTTTTCCTATTCAAGCTAGAACATGAAGAGTTAGTCTCTCAACTTTAAGATAGACACCAAATCCTATGAATTAGTTAAAACATAATTCATCTAGAATAATTAAATTAGTTAATCAATAGTTACTCATTTTAAGAAGAATGGCATAACTATTTCCCATCTTTTAGGGGGAAGCAATTAGACCTCTAAATTTAACTCCCCTCTCTATGAATTACTAAAAGGATCAAGATAGAATTTTCCAAAGTTCACTGGTGATAGAAAACAAAATCTAGATGAACATTTGGCTACGTTATTTATAGCCTATGGAGTAATTGGCATTGAACATGAAGATGTCTCAATCAAATTCTTCATTGAGAAATTACATGATTTATCTATAGAATGCTTTTACCACTTTCCTCCTCTCACTATAGTTAATTGGGCTACCATGCATTATAAATTTGAAAAGAGATTCAAAGTTGCTAAAGATTCATATATATTGCTTACCCAGCTGACTTAACTCAATAAGGAACCACATGAGCACATGCATGATTTTATTTCCAAGTTTAATAGATTGCTCTAGAAAATTCCTCAAGCTATAATTCCCACTGAAGATAATCAAAAGTGAATCTTCATCAATGCCCATTTACCAAAATTTAGCTATCAGCTAGGAAGAGCATGACCAACTAATTTAGTAATAGCTTAAAATCTTGCTAAAGAGGTTGAAGATGATTTGATAATGGCTAGAAATATTTAGAAAATAATTTATAAGGGAGACTCTTCTACTTCAATAACATCACAAACTATTGATCCCCTACTACAAAAGTTATCTAATGACTTGATTCAAGTCAAAAGACAAATTTCTCAAGGTATTCATGTTACTCCTAATAGGAATGCACCTACATAAAAAATTTAACAATCAAAGCAAGAATGATATTTTTGGTCCTACATAAATATTGGAAATTGAGGATGCTCCCAAAAATCATGTTGACATGAGTGAGGAAGACTAGATGATTGATGATACTCATCGAAGTCTTATTGATGGAGATGACTTTATGGATCCAATTGGTGACTCCAACATTGGTTACCTATAATATCAATCTAAAAATGATTATGAAGAAGCATTTAAATAAGATCATAGTCATTCATTTGTAGTGTTTAGAATGACATAAACTCAACAAGCTAGTGAAAAAAATTCTAAAGAGAAAGATAAAGGGAAAATAGATTCTAGAGTAGATGTAAGTATTCTCAAAAGAGGTAGTCCTCTACCTTCTTCTTTAGATCCTAAATCTAAGTATGTAGCTTTTTATTATCAAACTCATAAGCTAGTAACTTATACTGCTAAAGTTAGTACTATTTTATCAGCTTCCATTCCCTCCTTTTACATATTTGACCATATATAGAAAACCAAAATCCAAATGTGAGAAGCTAAATACTTGAGATCCTATCTAGATTAGTTGAATAGATTAGTCAAGTATGTTCAAAGTAAAGGGTCAAATAATTAAAAAAATTCCTCTAAAGGTATCTTTCCTACTCCCAAATAGTCCCTTTACCAAAATAATGCTATTTCTACTTCTCCCACACCTACTTTTACATCTGAAAGGATAAAGCCATTTTATGTCTCTCTTATGATGAAAGGGTTCAAGTTAAGCAACTACATTCTAGATTTTGGAGCCTTAGATAATGTTATGCCAACTAAGGTGGTTGATGCCCTTGGTCTCACTTTAACTAAGACAATAGGTAGATGTTACTCAATGGAGAGACAAGTTCTAATTATATAGATCAATGATGCTCAAGCTATCTTGGAAACCTTCTTAGATAAAAGACTCAAAATAAAAATTCTACTAGTAGATATTTTTATCTCTTATGGAATGTTTCTATGTAAAAACTTTGCAAGGATCTAGGTGGAGCAGTAAAAATGGATTGGTCATGTGCTCACATTCTAATTAAAAGAGTGAATTAGAGACTCAAGCTAGAAAAGAAGTCCAAATATATAGTTTCTAAATCTAATGACCCTAGGTCACATATCCTTTTTAAATAATCATATCATGGAGTTTATTACCTCAAATGGGTAATGAAATCCAAGAACTAGAGGAGGTATAAAAAGAAGAAGATAAGATATGGATGCTTGAGTTTGATGAAAGTTAAATTTTTCTCAATTCAAGTGTAAGCGTAATATTGATATATTTTGATGGTAAAATATTATTTTTATTCTTAAAAACTCATGTTTTAAAAACCTAAAAATACATATAATATGAGGAAATCTTGATAGGACTTGAAAAAGCAAAATGAAAAGGAGTAAGACTTATTAAAGCATAAGGAGATGTTGAATTAATAGTAAAGTAAATTAGAGGACAATAGTAGGTGAAGAAAGACGAGATGAAATACTATTGTGACCAAGTTATAAGTGTAACACTTGACTTTGTATCTTTCTCAATCAACTCCATTCCTCAAGATCAAAACATTAGAGATAATTCACTTGCTATTACTACATCCCTACTTAGGCCAGAGTAACAACTAACACTTTTCAAAGAATGTAACTATAAAGTAGAGATAGTCTACTTTCCAAAGGTCCTAGATAATGTTGACTAGTGTCAAGTTTTCAATAATGACATGAAAATAGTTTCATTTTTGGAGCAACAAGACACCTTTGAGGGACTATACTCTAAAGGAAGTAATTCACATCTATGAAAAACAACAATAGTTATTAATAATCATAAGCTTACCAATAGTCAAGATATAACTCAACTAAAAGGAAATAAGATCCCTAAAGTGTTAGTCTCGTTAGAATAAATCTTTGACAAGCATGATCAGTTCTTAAAGAAAAAGAAAGAATATGCTAATAGTGCCTCTCCAAAATTATATTATATTCACCTAAGTAGTGAGGAAGAACTTAGGATGTTCAAAATTGGAAAATGTTGATCTCAATAAGAAAAGGAAGCATTCATTAAGATTATCACAAGATACATTGATGTGTTTGTTTGGTCCTACAAAGACTTGAAATCCTTCCAGTTAAATGAGGTACAACACTGTATTCCATTTCAATCAAAAGTAAGGATTTTTAAGAAAAAGATACATCATCATAACCCAACCATATTAGGTATTATTTATACTGAGACACAAAATATCCTTGATGTAATGAACATATTTTTTATCCACCATTAAAAATGGTTAGAAAATATTGTTCCAATGAGAAAATATAGAGAAATATGCTTATGTGTTAATATTTATAATCTAAATCAATCCTCTCCAAAAGAAAATTATCCATTACCCATTATGGATCATACTTACAAGTAGTTATAGGTTTAGAGATGTTGTCCATGCTAGATGGATTTTTAAGAAACAATTAGATAAAAGTGATTAAGGAAGATCAATACAAAATAACTTTTACAATGCCATGGGTAATGTTTGCCTATCATAAGATGCCTTTTGGGCTTATTAACATGGGAGCAAATTTTCATCAAGAAATGGATCTAGATTTTGCTCATATAAAAAACAATATTATTATGGTATAACTTGATGACCTGATAGTTTTCTCCAAAAAGAGAGGTAATCACTTGGCTGATCTAGAAGAAGTACTCATCCAATATAGGAGATATGTAATTTCCTTAAACCTTAATAAATCAGTATTTGTTATGACTAAAGGAAAAATCCTTGGTCACATTATCTCTAAGGAAGGGATAAAAATTGATCCAAAATGAGTCAAATCTATTCAAATTTCACCTATGCCTATGTCCAAGAAAGGAGTGCACTCATTTTTTGGTAAGGTCAATTTCTTTAGAAGATTCATTCCTAATTTTGTTGTTTTGACTAGTCACATCTTTGTTATGATGGAAAAGAAGCAAGAGTTCAAATGGAATGCTAAAGATAAGTTAGCATTTGAAATAATTAAGGTAGATATAACTGAAGCCCCAATGTTGGTTTCCCCTAATTTAGTAAATAATTCATTCTTTACTGTTATTCTTTTAAGCATACCATGTCAGCTATACTTTTATAAAACAATGATGAAGGAATTGAATCCCATATATCTTTCATGAGTCAGCCATTGAAAACTTTTATTAAAGTATTCTCAAATTGAAAAACATGCTTATTTGTAGTCAAATCATGAAAATTTTAAGGTACTAATTTTTGTCTTCACATACTAAAGCTTATGTACCTTATACTATAGTCAAATCAATTCTAACTCAAAAGGAACTGGGATTACTAAGAGGCAGTTGGGTAGCTAAGCTACATGAGTTTGATCTTGTTTTCAAACCTATGAAGCTAGTGAGAGGAAGAGGATTACACTAGTTGGTGACAAAGAGAAACCTCGTGACATAGATATGAAAACATCTTCTCTCTAAGCTGATTCAGATGGAGATTTGCCTATGGTGATTTTTGTTGATATTGTAGATGAATGGTATAACAAGATTGCTTAATTATTAACTTATGGAGAATTCCCATCTAATCTAACATGTAAATAAAAATGTGCCATCAAGATAAATTCAAAGGATTATGTACTTTGGGATAATGTTTTTTTTACAAAAAAAGAATTGATCATTATTTCATTTATTATGTGGACAAAGAGAAACAAGTGGGACTATTGGAATAGTTTCATGAAAAATCATGTGGAGGTCATTTTCCAATGAAAGTCACAACACATAAAAACTTAAAATCAAGGTACTCATATCCTACTCTATCCTAAGATGCTTTCGATTGGATTGCTAAGTGTCAATCATGTCAGCATTTCATAGGAGGACTCAAGCTACCAGCCTTGTCTCTAAAACTAGTTGTTGTTGATGAACCTTTTCCATTGGTGGGGCATGGATTTTATTGGTATGTTGAATCCTTCTTAAAGTGATAAACATTGATATGTCTTGACTACCACTGACTACTTCAGCAAATGGGTAGAATCCATTCCTATCAAACATGCCACTTCTGAGGTTATATGGGACTTCATCATAGAGAACATTATAGTAAGGTTCGGTGTCCCACATAAGATAGTAATAGATAATGTAGACAATTTTTATTTAGTATAAATAACTAAATTATATTACTCATATAGAATATACTTGGTTCATACATCAAATCATTATCCTTAGGGAAATGATGGAGATGAATCAAGTAAACAGAAATTGAAGAGCATCATTCATAAGCTAGTGGATAAAAGTCAATAAACTTGGCACAACAAGTTGTTTGATGCACTATGGGCTGATAGGATCACCTTGAAGAAAGCCATAGGTATGTCTCCTTTTTATCTATTATATGAAACAAATGATAAGACAAAAATAACTATAGAGCTACTAGCTTTGTAATTTTCTAAATCTATTAAAGATGTTACTTATCAAGATTCACTAGATAACAAAATCATGTTTCTCACTGAGCTACAAGAGGTTTGGGTTAAAGTTGATCAAATGGCCAATCACCAAATTAAAGTAAAGAAGATTTTTTATAAGAAAGCTTAGGATAGATAGTTTGAATTTGGTGATTTATTCCTCCTATGGGATAAATAGAATGAACAAAAAGAGAAGAATAGAAAATTTGACTCCATTTGGAAAGGACATTTTACTATAAAGAGAATTTATAGAAAGGATAGCTTCATCCTAGCTTATTAGGATGGGATTGAATTGGCACTACTATTCAATGGGCAACACTTGAAGCTCTACAAGAATTGAGTAGTAAGGTAACACCTATATGTATATAAATAACGTTTTAAATCCTTTTTTTGGTTTTATTGTTATTAATTTAATTTTGTTTGTTTATTTTGTGTTTTTGTGATTGATTTTTTATAAAGACCCCATACCCAATAGATAAAATTCAAAACTAGAGATACTTGGATCCCAGCCTTGTTTCCTTCTACATAATAGAAATAAATATATCCCTATTTAGAGTTAGTTGGTGTCCTAAAAATTTTACACTTAAAATTTTTGGTTACCCCTATTTAAACTTTTAAATTTTATCTTATGTGAGTCAGTTATCCTTGTTAAACCAATCACCTAAATAAAGTCTTAGTGTTTAGTAAATTTTTTTTTGATTTCTTTCTTTTCCCAATTGCTTCAAAATTAATTCAAAAGGTTGAAAACATCTACCTAATGTCATTACTGAAAAGCCCATTTACTAATCTTTTACAAAAAAAATTTAAGTATTGGAACTCATTTCCAATATAACTCAATTTCTCTAAGTTATTTTACTTATTAAACAAAAAGAAGAGTGGTCTCACAAGTCCAAGTTTCACTATTTAGTTCAAACCAAAAATTTTAGACTACTTTACTTTGTATCAAAAGCCATGTAAAGTTATCTTGATAGTCCATCAAACACTATACAGAGAAAATCAGGTTTTCAAAGTGACTTTACTCATTTGAATCCAAAAGTAGAATTAATGGATGTTTCTAAACCCAAAATACTCATAATCCAAGACCAATTTAAGATTGTAAAGGTGCTTAACTTCTAAAATCCAAATTAAGAAAATCAATATGAGAAACTCGATAAAACGTTGAGGGCATATGTAGCTCCTTCACACATGTACATTACATGTCATTAAATGAATTGGTAAATATAAATATCAATAAATCCACCTCATTTCCACTTGTCATTCAAGTTATCTAAGTCACTACACCCACAAACCCTGAGCTAAGATTTTTACTCTTTTGGAGTGATTTTCAACTCAATTATTCAAGACCTATTTGTGTTTGAGGTATGAATACATTATTCCTTTGATTTTACATCTTTGTTTGTTTTTTTTCTTTTTGTTTCTCCTTAGTAAATTATCATTTACTACCATGAAATTTATTTTACATTTACTTCTTTTGCTTGTTTCAATTTATTATTTTTACATGCTCAAGTAGAGTTAAAATACTTGAAAAAAATCCCTAAAAACACTAAGAATGTGGAAAACCTCATTAAAATTCTATAAAAATCAAACCCTAGAATGAAAAATTGACTGCTAAAAACTAGACTAGAAACCTGGGTTCCCTACTACTACTTACTCACCTAGGGTCCTAATCCTAAGTTACTACCCTTGAGAAACCCAAAAACCTCAAGTAACCTTCATAGTCAGAGTTATAACTACTTCTTACTTTTACTTAAGTTTTCCAATCATATTTTCCTGACCTAATAAATTTGAAGTCATGATCCTTGAGAAACATATTAAACCTCCCATGTAGAACCTAGATTTGTGATTTCTCCTTACTTTTACTTTGGGTTTTCCAACTTGAGTTGCTTGACCAAACAAACCTAAAGTAGTTACCTTCTAAAAAAACTAGATTCTTAATAATTCATTACTTTCCTAGATTTCTAAATACTTAAGACTTATAATTCATGTAGACTAACCAAGGGTTGTGTTACCCTATTACTTACTATCATATACTTTGATTTTTTTAGTAATTTCTACTACTTGAAACCTAAAGCATACTTAGGCATACTATTTGAAACATCAAGTTGACTATTTTTCAAACTTTGTAAACTAGTTATAATAGTTATTTAGTGTTGAAAATTACTCATCAAATTATTTTATAGATAGTTAGAACCAATTTTAGGGTTAGAAGGATAAAAAAAATTAGAAGAGGAAATAGTTGAAGTAGAAGTGCAAGCAACATAGATTGAAGAAGTCCCAAAGTTACAACTTAAAGAGATCCCAGATTATAGTAAGAAGGGTAAATCAAAATAAAAGAGGGCCAAATCCTAAAAATAAAAGTTGAGGTATGAGTATAAGGGATATATTATGGAGTCATGCATCATTTCTAAGTTAGCAAAGATAAGTGATATAGATATGGGACATGTGTTTATGACTAAATTGATAGAAAGATCCAAAGCCATAGCTATGTTTACAATCATGTAAGCTATGACTAATAGTGGGATTATGCAAGCTATTACTTTTCCAAACTTATCTCAACTTCTTAAATTTGTCCTAGCATGTGCTAAATATTATGACTCTCTAACTAGGATTCTGAGAGATGTTGTTGGTAACGTAGTGATAAGGTTAAATGTTTAATATCTTAACTATCTCCTAAACATTCCAACATTATAAAAAGTAATTGATATATATATATATATATATATATATGGAAAAATTTATAGATAATGGGAGATAAATATAATAGAATTCATTAAGATAATGAATAGAAACTATCTAAAAAAAGTAAAGCAAGCTTCATATTTCCAAAGCAGATAGTGAGATCAGACTTGGTTCAAGAAATATATGACATAAATCGGTTGCTATGTAAGATCAATGGTGAAAATAATTCTAAGTGTTTCTCAACTTGAATGTATGTATACATCAAAACCATCGATGTCACCAGGAGCTATACTATGATAGAATGGGCAAGGATGATAAGTGATAACATGGATCGATAGTTAATCAGTGTTTTACAAACTTTTGATTTCAAAATGACCTCTTATTTGGTATATGAAGTAGCTTCAAGTGGATCCTTTTCAAGGCAAAATACAAAAATCACACTCATAAATATGCCAATATATGAGTATTATCCTCAGGTGGTTCTTTTTGAGTACTAAAAACATTATAAGGTATTGAATGATGAATTATTTTACAAACTCGTTTGTAAATTGAATGTGGCTTTGAAGCACAAAAGAGTATCAAATGAAGCATGTGATGTAATTTCATAATTTGGTTGCATTTTTATACAATTTTTTGACTTTACATACATTAGAGTTGGGGGTTTCTCAAGTGCACTGGTCATGTTGCCTAGATACCCAAGTGATAAATGGATTCTTATGGAGTTCTGCAAGTAGTTAGTTGAATTACATGATTTAAAGTCAAAGGCTCATTATCTTGTTATCAATTTTTCAATTGTTATTGGTCATTATCACTATCCCAGTACCTATAAGGCCAAGAATGTGTAGAAGGATATGTATCACAATTATACTCAAACACATTTTAATGTTAGATCCAATTTTTATTGTAGAGGGCTGGCCCAAAATATAGTTTCTCTAGAGTATTGCACATTATTGCACTTGAGAATTTTGGATTTATTACAGAGATGAATTTGAGGTGAGAAAAAGGGACAATAGTAGATTGAATATGAACAAATTCATCCTTTTATCTATCCATAATTATTGAAGATTGGAATATGATGTAATTTTAACTAGTGATGTTTTTCATGCAGTAGGGGGAGATAGTACCCCTCTCTAGTGATTATTTTTGGGAAAAATCATGATAATATTTTTTTAGATATAACTTAAAATGTTTTCATCATGACTACCACTTAGATTCTCAACAAAAGCTACTGCATGAGGGAATTGATGTAAGAGACTACACATATTAGTCAGAAGAGGTAGGAAATACTACAAGGAGAAAGTAGCCAAATGCCCACAAAGAAGTTAAAGCTAAAAATAAATGTTAATGATACATATTTTATAGTAAAAGGCAAGGAACCTATTCAGTTAGTTATTTACACACCTCCATTGGTATCTCTTATTGACACCACTATTCCTACTATTTCCACCATTCCTTCTAATTCCACTTCCACTACATCTATCATAGATCCATCAATACTAATGCCACCTCCAAAATCTCATGGAATTAAAACTTCTAATAAATATGTTCAAAAGGAAGATAATTTTCCTTCTCCTCTTCCTCCTCCATATTCTCCACCTACTTATCCACCTCCTCTTCCTTCAAAAAATCAACCTGCCATTGAAAATGAGCTAGAAAAATAAACTATCAAAGAGGTGACCCCATCATAGGAGGAACCAAAAGAAAAGAAAAAAAAAGTAGTTGAACCTAAGAAGGAGGTAGCGTAAGAATAAAATGAAAAAGAATCTAAGGAGGAAATATAGGTAGTTTTGTATAAATAAGTAGAGAAAGTGAAAGAAAAGGAAGTTGATAAAGAAAAATAAGTTGAAATTAATAAACAAACAAAGAAAGAGATCAAGAAGGTGATAGAGAAATAAGGATTTTCTTCTCAAGAGTTAGTGGTGTAGAATAACTAGCTTCAAATGGTAACTCATTTAGACATCTCTAATAATACATACTTCTCATCTCAGTTAGCATTATAGACAACTCTAGAATATAAGGAAGTGATAAATTTTGAGGAGATAGACCTACAATTGTTGAAAAGTCTTGATAAGAAAAGAAATA
Organism: Torreya grandis; assembly: GCA_037957365.1. Classification (NCBI taxonomy): domain Eukaryota; kingdom Viridiplantae; phylum Streptophyta; class Pinopsida; order Cupressales; family Taxaceae; genus Torreya; species Torreya grandis. The sequence goes on along the minus strand of JARHVA010004334.1, from coordinate 10,017 downwards.
ATTCTAAGTCTTCCAAGGTATCTTGAAAACTAATAATTAAACCTACAGGGCAAAAGTTTGTAGAGATATCAATTCCACCATAGAGAATAAGCAAATAATTCACTGAAAGTGACTTAACAATTTAAAATATACCCCCTAGAGAAGTTACCAGTGAAGGACCAAAGCAGGATACCTAAACTATGATCAATACTCTCTTTAAGAAACATGATGAGGAGAAGGTTGGTAAGGTAAAATTAAAAGAAAAAAATGGTTAGTTATACAAAATAATAGCTAAAGTTTCTAGGTATGTTATAAAAAAACCTATTATTTTAGGAGACTCGATTGACCAACAAGTGATAACTAAGGTAAAAGATAATTGAGATAAAGCTAAGGCAATTGATAAATGGATATAAATGATGCATCAAACTACTTAAAATTTCTTCCCTAAATTTCTAGTTATTTATACTTATATTTTGAAGCAATTAATATAAATAAAAGTAGTAATGAAAGAGATGGAGAATGAGAATGGCATTTCTGAGTTATAGCAGGAGAGTCTACAAACAATAAGTCATTTGAGTGAAGAAATTTTGATTGAAGAGAAAATTTTACTTGAAGGATATGTAAATTAGGTAAAACAAGAAGAGTATCTCATGCCTTTTCACATGCATATTCTAGAAATATTGTGTGAATAAATGAATAATTTAGAGGAAGAAGCTCATAATGAGAAGGTGAATCTAGAAGACTATCTCTATGGTGTTACTAAAATTTGGTCTGATAATGTTCTAAGGACACCAGAGCAGTTATATGAATAAATCAAGTAATTAATGGATAAAGGCATAATTCCTTTCAAAGCTAAATCTATAAAGGAGTTATTGAAATGTCAACAAGAAATAAAAAACTTGAGCTAAGAATTGAAAAGTTAAAGGGCCATAGTAGAAGACTTGAAAAGGAAATGCTAATAGTTTAGATGGAAAGGAAATCACTTGAAAAACCTAATGCTGTAGAAATATAGGTGATGATGTCTTAGCACATTAATTACAGAGAGAGATGTATATCCAAAGTCAATAAGGTGGAATGATTATTGTTCCTCTTCTTTCTAGTAATTTATTATTCCTCCTTCCCATTTTATTCTAATTATATTCATTATATTTGTAAATAAACTTTGTTAGAATAAATTACCTTTGAGTAAATAAATTTGGTAGAGTTACTTGCTAAGGTATATTACTTTGAAAAATTATAAGATTCAAGTAACTTGGTAAAATGCCATTACTTGAAGTCATTTTGTGAGAGTAAATTACTTAAGAAATATTTGTGTAGCATGAAAATTAGTTTATTCAATAAATTTAGCAAGACCAATAAGATCTACATGTCATTATTTGTCACATGCCATATAGGAGAAATTTGAGGAAAATGACTCCCAATGGTTTCTAGGTTTAGCGCAACACATGGGTTTTTAATGAAATTATTTCATATTTGAGTTGGGTATCTATATTTGTATAAATATACAGGGGATGTTGATAATTTTTTAATATCAATTGTAACTAAGAAAGAGAATTAAATCTATCTAAAACTTTATTTTTAGATTTCTAAAAATTTCATTATATGAAATTGGTTCTAAGTGAATGAGAAATATGTTGTTTTCTATGGAAATTTACGTCCCAAGAGATATTTGATGGATTCGTGAAGATTAAAATGGTAATTTTTGTGTTATCTTTAATCTAAATGTGAATTTTAGTCTTTCTTACTCATTTTCTAAAATATTGTCATCTCTTGAATGTTTATTTATTTGTGTGGATTTAATAAGCTCTATAAAACTACTTATTGTGAAGTATAACTTATTTCTTTCTTCACATGTTCTAATTTTCCACTATTTATTTTCCAAAGTTTCTTTCACATTATTTGAATAGCTACTTACTTTCTACAAAATCACCTTTTTATGGTTCATTAACATTGTAATCAAAGTAATACCCCATAAATAAAGCAACATGCACATAATCTATATAATTTATAATTAACTATGAGAAATATATAATTAGAAGTAAGTAGACATAAATATATGGGATATTTAGCATTAAATGAAGGGGATTTAAAATCATGACTGCCTAGGTAATTTTGTTAGCTTGGAAAATATCTAGCTAACAAGAGCCACCATGTCCAAATAGCAGATCTATGAAAAATATGAAGTGTGTATGCTAAGAATAGTGAATTATGATTAAGAACTAATATAATAAGTAATATAATATGGATATTTATAATTATAGGATAAACTAATGTGATCCAATTTAAAAAATGAGGAAAATTAAGGGTAGGGTAGAAAGAGATATTATTGGTCTTCATTCCAAACATCATGACAAATATCAAGTCTCATCTAGGCATGCACTAAAACCAATGTGTGATATGAAACAACTTAAGCCCAAATATTACCACACATCAAGTGAATTTCTAAATAATGTGAAACATGATGAAAATAAGAACCCAATTTACTTTAAGGATTTACCCCTATAAGTCGATAGCTGATGCACATGTACAAATGCAGAGAAAATAAAATGAAGGAAACTAGAGAACCTTAAATTAACCTAGCATTAACACAAGTTAATAATTATTGATTCAAAAGGTATAAAAAAAATTCACAAGAACCATTCAAATCTATAAATTAGAACAAATAAGTGAGAGAGAAGCCATGATAATAATTCACACAAATAAAATTTGGATAATCTTTATAGAATTCCTTGTATTACTTGCTCAAAGTTTACAAAGTAATTTTAGATTTAATAACTCCCTCCTTTTTAAAAATGAAAATAATCATTTTATATAATGTAAGGAAGTATGTCTATTAGTCCTATTAAAATAAAAGTGTAAGGATAGTTGTCATTTCTATGAAAGTTTTAGAATACACTAGACTTTCCAAAATGGACTGACCTATAGTCAAATATTCTTACAAGATCTTAAGTTTTGTTGCTTTCTACTGATGTGGCATCATCATGGAACTTATGTGACATTTTTACAACAAGATACTCATTAATGATTTAAAAAAAATGGCCATTACCCTTTAAAACTTGATTTTACCTTACACTATCAGATCCAATAGGTATGAATCAATGAAAACCATATATCTTTGGATCTAGATAACTATCTTAAAATTAACATCTACATGGGCATCATTTAATTTCCATATGATGATATTTGATTTCTTCACAACCATTAATTTTAAGCTCATTATCGAGACTCTCTATTGAGCTTAAGGTTGACATTTGCATGACCATCATTTGATGTCCACATGAACATCTTTGTTGTCTATGTGACTATAAATTTTAATCTTCTATTTTGCATCCTATGCTAACCATTCCACTTGTTATCTTTATATTTTATCTAAAATCTATTATTTATACTAGGGAATGCATTTTTTCCACATGGTAGTCTCATGATTACCTAGAGATCTATTGAAAAAGTCTTGATTTGATATGCTTTGTTGATATAGAGTTGTACATTTGAATGTGTCCCATATATATTTATCAAGGTAATAAATTTTTAACCAGGTTCTATGGATTTGAAAATTTAGATTTGATCTTTCTTTATTAGATTATCTTCATATAGACAAATGCGAGTTATCGATCATGATCCAAGTAGTTGAACACCATTAGCTCCCTCTTATTTTCTCACTTCAATTTTACATCATTCAATCTTTGACATATACTCAAATACAAGACTTTAATCACTATCCATGGGATTGAGTGATATTGGCTCCATGGGTTGGGTCTTTGACTTATTAGGTCCATCTCACTTTATCTGATTAACTTTGTCTAAGAAAATGTAGGTTGTTGATACTATAAAAAGTACATAGTTTAGGTTAGTACTTAGAGACGTAAGTAACTTAGGATGAAGTCATATGACTAAGATTTTTTCTATGTTGATAAAAATGAATGGGGCCTTATGACTAAAACATTATTCTATGTTAATAACATATAAAAATGACCCTACGTACAAAAGGTTCGACCATGATAATAAGCGGATAAAGGAGCTTGGGACATAAAAGGGACCAAGCATATAATTTTTAGGCTAAGGTTTGGTCATGTTAAAAAATATGACTAAGCTTTTGTATAAAAATTAACCTTAAGTCCATAGCATTTTTCAAAGTGTTTCCACTAATTTTTTGTTCTCATCAATTTTGAATTTGGTCCAAAGAACCTATGCTAGGATTTCTTTAATGAGGGTTCTAAGAATCTTGAACAAGCATTCAATTCAACTTTCAATAGACCAAAGGATAGTAAAAGGTCAAATTGAGATAAAATCATTAAAATTATGACACCCAAACATTATCTATCTCTAATGAAATCTATTAGACCTATAATTTGAAATAAGGAGATACAAAGTTAGCAAAATTTAGACAAGGGTAAACTAGATTCATGAATAGTTAAGCCAACCAAATCATGATGTGGATGATATTCAAATATTGATAATGTGAAAACATTATAATGAAACTTTGGTCAAGTGAATCTTCAATTTGAAGGTACAAATTTGGACAATTTGACACATGGGTCCCCATTTCCTAGAGATAGGGTATGTTGACCTCAACAAATATCAACTTCTAGGGGAAACATAATAATATGTTTAAATTCAAAGACTCTAGTTTAGACGAATAATTAATCTACTTATTCCATTTGATCGGGCGCTATTATTAAGATTAGTTCATGGTTAAAAAAATCTTACATATGCATAATTAGGATCAAACATCAAAACTTAGTCATGTTGTGTGTGTTTTGATTCCACTTACTAAGTGCCAAACGATTTAGAGAAAAAATTATAAATTCATGAATTTTATCATTAACATTAAATTTAAACATGTTTGAGTATTCATTAAAAACCATGATTAAGCTCAATGAAAGCTTGGGTATTTCTCTACTATCAACCAAGAATTTATAGCCTTGATAGAGATGCCTTTAGCTCCACTCAAGGCCTTGTTCCACTGCTAGCTAGGCATCGATAGCCCTAGTAGAGATTACAAGAACCACCTTAGTTTAGAAAGATCTTGACTCTACAATAAGTTCTTATTTTTATATTTTTTAGATCATTTTAACTTTCTATAAAAGGTTTTTAACTAGTTAGCCACATTTAGGGATTTGGTTAAGTGTTTGATTTTTAGACAATCATCTTTGATTATAAACTTTGTCCTAGGCAATTAATATTTTTTAAATGCAAGCATGACTATGTCTGAATAGTTTAATATTTCATCCTACATGTACAATTCTTCTTGAAACCAAGCTTAGATCAGAATAAGGTTTAAAATCACAAGGAACAATTATCCTAATCATTAGCCCTTACTAGTTTCTCTACACCATAACATCTAGCTCACATTTCAACAATCCATAATCAACCAATGTTGAGAATTCATACTTATATTTGTGAACTATGATGCTTTTGAGTAGTTATATGAAACTTGATCTGATAATTATCCAAAATAACTTATTTAAAATCAAGGAATAAAGAGAGATAAAACAAATAAATATAAACATGTACTATATACAAACAAGGAATAAGAAGGAAAGAAATAAGAAAGAAATAAAGAACAAGAAGGAAACTAGACTATACCCTATACTAACTACATAAAGTACCTAACCCATGGTCAAATGTTAAAATTTATTTAGCTTATCATAGAGATTTATAGCATGATTTATTTCATTTAGACGCATCTTATTGTGGATAGGAGAATTTGTATGTTTGTGTCTACTAAATGATGTAGCTTGGTATCCTATCATCATTATCATATGAATGGATTGAGGATATGAATCTAAGAACCAATCATATTCTTAAAAAATTCTTCTCCTTTATAATAGGATTTCTAGTCCTACTTCAGCCTTTGACAGATAATCTCTTATAACATCTTCACTTAATAATGGTAGCTTAGATAGTATCCTTAGACTGATGTCATCATTAGGTTCTTTTTGAGGTGGACATGAACTACCAATCTTCATACAAAAATATTCCAAGTCATATTAAAAGGATTATTCATCCTAATCAATTAGAAAATGTTCATTTAGACTCTTATTAGAAACTTGTTGGTCCTAAACCCTTGACCTATTGATGAAGTTATATGATAATTCTTGATATGTTTCACCTACTTCATCTTCATCCTCAATGAATAAAGTCAGCTCTTCAATCCAATCAAGCTCCATCTTATCTTGTTTTGGGGCCTCTAAAATAATAACATCTTATGGAAACTCCAGATCATTGATGAAATCCTTAGGTGTATCATCCATGTGTTATTATACCCCATCATCTACCATCTTCATCTCTTTAATTCCATTTAAGAAATCATGGTATGACTACTACAAGTGATCATATTCTTTAAGAGTATTCTCCATTTCATAAATAAATCTATGTGGGTTGTCTTTCTGGCTACCTTCTAAAGAAAGATCATCTTGTACTTCATCCATATCCATTTATATCAACTTTTCTTATTCATATATAGATGTTATAATAATGATGTCCTGTTGGTCTTCAATTGCAATCTTTTTTTATTTAGGAATACAAGTCATCTCAGATGTAAATTCTTCAATTATATCATCTTCATCTTCATTTCATCTTAAAATGGAAAATCAAAGTCTTGCATGAAGGATTTAGAGGTTCCTGTATAACTAGATATCCCTACAACAAAGTCTTGATTGGATACAATTTCAGTTGTATCCTTTTCACCTTGAGATGCTTCAAAAACATTGCAATGATCAACCAATCTATATCACAAAATATTATTTATACATTTTTAGATGATCCGTTATTTCTATTATCATGAGACTTATTTGGAGGCCTATCGAATATTTTAGAATCATAGTTTATATTAGATCCTTCCCATATATTTCCTACTTGTTTTTGAAATTAAAGAAAGATAGTGCTCAGTTTTTTGACCATTTTTAATATCAAGTCATTTGGATTTTTTGGTTTCTCAAGCTCATGAAATGGAAACATTACTACTGGCTATGGGAATTAGAGTCCCATGATTTTGTGTATGAGATCCATTTGTAGTGTCATTTAGGAAATCTAAGTTTTGTTCAATATATGTATGACTCAAGGGCAATTGGTTTTGAACTAGTGTTAAAGTAGGTATATTAGGAATGACATTCATGATGGGCCAATTTAAATTTCAATTAGGCATGGAATATGTCATTTAAACTTGAGGTTATAGCTGGTCATTAATGATTACAACTTTAGAGTAGGCCTATATCAATGTGCTTATGACTGGAAGAGACCTTTTCAAGAATATGGAGGTCATTGGATCCATAACATCCTTATAAATTTCTAAGGCTAAAGCCTCATTAGGTTTATATGGGGCTATGGTTCTACTGAACATATTTTGGAGCTGAGCATTAAAAGATCTGATGGTTTTATTAACATCCATTTTAATGGTAGTGAACTATTGATATAGGATATAGGGTCTAATAATTTTTCCAAATTGATTAATGAAAACATTGTTAAAGTCATCCCAACTAGTAATGTTATCTTATGTAAGGTTAAGGAACCATTCATATGTAGCATCTTTGAAAGTGATTCTGGAATAATCTACATGCTACATCTTTGTGAACTATATTTAACAATCTCAAAGTAGCCTTGAATGACTTAATATGTTCTTTAGTAGTGATAACATTATTTAGACTAAAATAAGGTAAATATATTCTCAAAATTTCAAGGAAGATTGTGTACTATACCTATCATGTTGATTGAAGAACCACATAGCCAAGCCATACCTTAAACATATGGGTACCTTGAATTGGTGAAGTGTTTGAGACTTTGTGAATTTCACTCACCCAAGCTTCACCTTAGGTAATTATAGCTTGTGACATTGGAACCTATTTAAAATATGATGCATCAAACCAACCTTTGTAAACTATAATGATTAAATTTACACGTTAAGCTAATTTTGCATAAATATATGTAAATTACATCTATGTTTAACTAAATAAGCTCAAATATACATCTATAATGATGAATGAAAGGGATATTTACATCTCTAAGCTTGAATAAGATCAAATTTTCAAATAAACAATCAATCTTTGTATGAAATTACCGTTACAAACCTTAAAAGTGTGGAATACACAAAACATGAACTACCTTTGTATGACTATTTATAGATCTTCAAAGAATATCAATTTTTATCAAAAGTAAACACAAATATTGGCATAAAACCATAAATATCAATGACCTTTACATAATTATGCTCAAAGAATCATAAATATGCAAAGAATACATCAATCTTTGATCTAAACACACCAAAATTAACAAAGATTTTATAAATTCATAAAGATATGACTAGATGACCTCCTTCTAGTGTCAGTAAAGATCCCCCTATGAATGCCTAAATGTGTACCATAGGTACCAAGAGTGTTTAAGAAATGTTTCTCATTTTATAATTTTTAATAACTCAATGCATGAGTTGTAGTTTGTGATAATCCTATTATTTTTTATGGAACATAGGTAAAACAAGTGAGTATTTCAAAATATTTATAATGTTTAGTGGTGGGAGCCACCATGGCCAAATAGCATATCTATGAAAACTAAGAAGTATCTATGATAAGAATAGTGAATTATGATAAATAACTAATCTAAGATGGATATTTGCAATGACAGGCTAAACTAAAGTGATCTAATTAAAAAAAGGAGTAAAATGAAGGGTAGGGTAGAAAAAAAATGTTGATCTTCATTCCAAACATCATGACAAAGTTCAATTCTCATCCAAACATGCACTAAAAACCAACGTGTGATAAAAAATAGCTTAAGCCCAAATCTTACAACACATCAAAACAAACTCTTAAGGAATTTGAGACATAATGCAAATAATAACTATGTTTACTTTAAGGATTTACTGCTATAAGTAGATAGTTGATGCACATCTATAAATGTATAGGAAATAAAATGAAATAAACTACAAAAACTTAAATTAACCTAACATTGGCACAATTTAAAAAATTTACACTCAAAATTTATACATGAAGAATTCACAAGAACCATTAAAATCTATAAATCAAAACAAGCAAGTGAGAGAGGAGCCATGATAATAACTCAGATAAACAAAATATAGAAAATATTTATAGAATTCCTTTCTTGTATTAATTTTTCAAAGTTTACAAAGTAATTTTGGCTCTAAAAAATCCTCTTTTTTATAAATGATAATACTTCTTTTATATAGTATAAAGGAAGTATGTCAGTCAGTCATATCAAATTACAAGTGTACAAGTGTAAGGATAATTATCCTTTCTACCAAAGTTTTATAATGCAATAGAATTTCCAAAATGGACTAAATTATATAGAAATATTCTCACAAGATCTTCAAATTTATCACTTTCTATCGATGTGGCATCCTCATGGAATAATTGTGGTATTTTGATGACAAGATGCTCATTAGTATTTTAAAAAACATGAGTGTTTCCCTTTAAAACATACTTTTTCCTCACACCATCAGATCCAACATGTATAAATTAATGTAAACTATATATCTTTGGATATAGATAACTATATTAAAATTGAGATCTGTGAGGCCATCATTTTATATATGCGTGATCATATTTGATGTCCATACAACCATTATTTTTAAGCTCATTATCAATACTCTCTACTGAGCTTAAAGTTGATATCTATGTGACTATCATTTAATGTTTACATGAACATCTTTAATGTCTATGTGACCATCAATTTTAATCTCATCTTTGAGATCCTATGTTAAGCTTGCCACTTGTTATCTTCTAGTTTGTTATGTAGTCTATTAGTTCTGCTGAGGAATGCCTTTTTTCCATGTGTCAATCTCGAGCTTGCTTAGAGCTCTATTTAAAAGTTCTTGATTCAATATGCTCTATTGATATGTATTTATACATTTGAATGCATCCCATAGATATTTATCAAGGTGTTTGATGTTTAACCAGGGTCTATGGCTTTGAAAATTTATCTTCTATCTCAATCTATTGGATTATCTTCATCTAGGGAAATGTGATTCATTGCTCATGATATGAGAAATTGAATTCCATTAGCTCCCTCTTATTTTCTCACTTTGATTTT